>JANITW010120494.1:0-17857 GCA_027564335.1 Erythroxylum williamsii | reverse complement strand
ATCAAGTCATATACTTCCATTCTAAACTTATTCTAACACCAAAAACATCAAAAACACAACAACCCATGCAAATCTACAAATCTCTCCCATAAACCCTAACTCCATCGATTCTTCCCCATTTCAAACAATACTAAGCTTTAATCCACTCAAACAAGGCTAAAAGAGTTTCACTTACCTGAAGAATGCTTGAAATCCTTCGAAATCTACAAACTAGAGCTTTCCTCTTTTCCTCTTCTTCTTCTCCTCTCTCTCCCGACTCTCTACTTCGTTTCTTCTCTTCTTCTTTCTATTTTCCTTCTTTCTATTTTCTTTTCTTTTAATTTCTTAAGCCTTCCACCTAAGCCCTAAAAGATAGCACAAGGACTAAAATGCCCTCCTTAGCTTAGCCTTAAACATCTTAACTCAAGTGTCTTTCCCATTTTGCCCTTAAACATTTTAACTCTTCCATAAACATTTATTCCACACTAAACTCAAATAATTCAAAATTTTCATGAATATTTTCAATAAAATCAAACTATGCCATAAATCATAAATCAAATTAATTCATACTTAATAACATTAAGAAAACAAAATTTGGGGCCCAATATTTTCAGATATTTGGCCATTTCTCACGAGCTGCGTGGTGGCTCACGACCGTGCATGGCTTCCTTGAAGCCTCACGATCATGAGCCATGGTTGCATACCATGTACCATATATTATGGATGTGATATAAGTCTCACACCCATGACAAATTGATGTTGGTTGTGAGTTGTGTTCTACACTCTTCATGCTTTTCATTTTATGTATTTATTTATCTTCTCTTACTCTAATCCTTCTCCTTCTTACTCCATGAAGACAAGTGAGTGTAAGTCTCAAGAAAATGGCTTAAATATTGTGCTTTCAACTCCCTTTAACTTTTTCACTTCTGAATTATACCTAAAACCAAATATGAACTAAAATGAATGTCTTAAGCATTTTATATCATTAAACACTAAGTGTTAGTGAATAAATACATAATTAATTAAGGATGTATAAGGTACCAAAAACTTGTTGAGCAAGTTTTATTTATATTAAAACCCTCAATATCCACAAGTATACGAATCATAAACTTATAGTATTAAAAATGTCAATCTTATGAGGAAATATTTAAAGCTAAGTGAACCTAACTTTATCCAAGGTATTAAAATATGATTTGAATGAAAGTAAGTAACAAAAATTAAATCGATTAAATAAAATTAAGCAAATAATCAACTAACAATTCAATTATCACAATTAGTTAAGGATGATCAAGGATGAATGCATTAGATTTATTCTTTCATTATTTTGGTTCCCTAATGATTATTGATTTAATTATGCATTGATTCTAGATTTTAAAGGGTTTTGATTAGTCTCTCTTAAGACCTAACTAGAATTGCAATCTCTCAATTCACAACTCTTTTCCTAACATTTTTAATTAGTTATAAAGATATCTATCGAATAACCAAGTTCTCACACAATATCTCTTTTTGAATGATAATTGATTTTTTAATCATGTGACATATTAATTTACCAACTCTCAATGCACAAATTAATCAGATAACTTTTTTCTCACTCTCTTGATTTATTTCCAAAATATATGTATGCACCATTAACACAACATATAAATTATATTGAATCAATAACTATTAAAGTCGCAAAACAACTTAAGAACAAATCCTAATTTGGAAATTTAAAACATCTTAAGTGTAAAAATCTTCAAATCTAGTTTACAAATCAAGTTTGATGAAAATAACAAAAGGTAAGAAAGAAAAACTTGATCTTGAACTTAACCTAGAAATATAGAAAACCCCAATGTTCTTCTTGATTCTGCTTGTTTGATCTAATTTAGTAAGATTGCGGCTACCTTTTCTAGAGTGTTTTATGTTCTTTTATAGTAGCTGAGGGTCTTAGGGTTATTTATAGGGTTTTACCCACCTCATTTGGTTCTAAAATGCCCCTCGACTTTAAAACAGGTGAAAAACATAGGGTCTGTGAAGTGTCTATTATGATCGTGACATAGGTGTCACGATCGCGACATCGGAGAAAAACTTTCTATCATGATCATGATATTGCATACACAATCCCTAAAGAAAAACCTTCTATCATGATTGTGACACTACATGCACGATCATGACCATGCGATGTTGGCTCTTTAAGGATTATAAGAATGGTTAGAAATAAACACTGGTACAAGTTGCTGTCCATCATTCCTTGTTCCTTAAAAGTATTCATATTTGAATCACCTACATCATGCAAAGATAAATTAGCAATATTAAAAGTAACACTCATATTATCTTACTTGGAAAATCTAGTTTGTAGTCATTTTCATTTGATCTTCACAAAACTTGGAAAGGTCCATCTCCCTTAGGCTATAACTTGGACTTCCTTTGAGTAAACCTCCCCTTATGTATATGAAACTAAGCCTAATTTTTTAGTTGGAAATTTAAAACATCATAAACGTAAACAACATCTTTAAATCTAGTTTACACATCAAGTTTAATGAAAATAACAAAAGGGAAGAAAGAAAACATTAATTTGGAACTGAATCTAAAAATTTGAAAAACTCCAATGTTCTTCTTGATCCTCTTTGTTTGATCCAATTTAGTAAGATGGTGGCTACATTTTATGGAGTGTTTTATGTTCTTTTATAGTAGTTAAGGGTCTTAGGGTTAATTCTAAAGTTTACCCATATCATTTGGTTCTAAGAATGCCCCTTAACTTCAAAACAGATGAAAAATCTCACGTCTATGAAGTGCCTGTCATGATTATGACATAGGTGTCATGATTATGTTATTGGAGAAAAACCTTTTGTCACGATCATGCCCTGGAAAAAAAATTCTATCACAACCGTGACATTGCATGCACAATTATGATCCTACCATATGACCCATGCATATTCCAGCTTCCTTCATTCTTTACTTATCTGGTTTTCATCACTAACAAACATGTCAAAGACCTCAACAAATATAAGATTAAAATCCAAAATCATGCTTTAAACCACATAACACTTAAAACATAAACAGACAATCACTTTAACATGATTCTAAGACTAAACATGCAATAATAGTCTAATAGACACCTATAAAGACACTAAAACACCTAGCAAAACATAATATAAATTGCACCTATCACTTCCCATACTTTAGCTCCCTCAGTTACTAATGAGAGCTTTTTTCCCTTCCTCCCCTTTACTGTTCAAGGTCTTGAAAAATATATTGTTTCTCCTTTAATGGAACATTCATCCTCCCTTTCTTTGAATCAAAATATGTTTGTTAAAACTTGGAACTAATTTGTAAGGACTGTTGACCTAAAGATAAACTCAACTATATTCCCTAAACTAGAAGTTCATGCTCCTTAATTGTTTCTCCTCCTTTAGAAATGTACAAGCAAGTGCTTCTAAATGGAAAATGACTTTAGTTGGTTTTTTTCCTAAATAAAAGATGCTTATTTCCTTACATTAAGACCTAGATTGATTCTAAATAGAGAAAATAAGGTTTGAAACAAACTCTCATCATTGAGGAGAAATATTTCCTCTTCAATTTTAATGATGCTTATGGTATGTTCAATGTTTTTTTTTGTATAGCCCTTGTCAATAGAATGAAAAGTTCCTTTTTCTCCTAGAATGGAAATATGATACAGTTTTAAATGAAAAAAGATTTAAAAATATACCTATGTAGTTCTATTTTCAGAACATCCACTTGAATATTGGTTAATTATAGCTTTAGTTTCTAGGTAGCTCCATTAGAAAACCATTATGTCTTAATAAAAATACAATAAGTCTTAGAACATATGGTATGTTTAGATTTATGTGAAAGTTGAAATAGACGCAAATCTACCTGATACTTTAAGCATTCAAAGAATTGATGAAGATTGGAGGGCCAATGTCTTTAAAAATTTCTCTAAGCTTTGATTAGAAACCATGTTAAATTAATCAAGTTAAGATTCGAAGATCTACAAGGATAACTCCTACTTAAATAGTCAAACTAAGGCTAATGAGATATTAAATACCTCACCTGATATGAATCTGCCAAGCAAGTGAGGTTTCCCTACCATAATAAATACTATAAAGAATCAAAAGAATATTATGAAAAAACTTGGTTGTAGATGAAGCTCCTAAAGAGATTAGTTCTCTAATCATTGAAGCAAACATAAAGTCTATGTCTCCTACCAAACATAAAGACTCTATAGATAATGAAGTGGCTTTCTAAGAGGAGAATCCTCTACACAAATCATAGACCCCTTAAATGTGCTTAACTTTAATCCCTCTTTGACTTAGGATACAAGTATAGTAGAGAAAGAGGAGGATTTTAAGTTAGTAACTAGGAAAAAAGGCCAATATAAGACCAAAAGGGAAACGATTTTTAGTAGGGGCATGAATTGTCCCAAAAAGAAATAATCAATCTACGATAATTGTTGGACCCCAATTTTTTTCTTAGAATTTAGTCCACTAATTTATCAAGCATGAATAGAAATTAGAATTATTAAATAGAAATGTTAGAATTAAGTTATTATGTAATAGACATAAGAGAATAAAGGAACAAATAGACATTACATTAAATGTGGAAGGGTAAACTTGGAATGTTAGACCCCAAACTTTTCTTAGAAGATTAGAACTATTAAATGAGAAATTTTGGTGATTAGTCATGAGAAAAGAACAAATGAATGAAAATTTTTGAGTTAGAAATGATAGATAAGATTAAATTAGTAAATGAGAAATGTGGATAGGTCCATGCTTGTTTTGTTTTGGTGTTTTTGGTAGATAAGAGATTTTGAAATGGGAAGAATTACGGTGAAAGTTAAAAGTAAAATGAAAGAAAAAATGAAGCTGATTATGTGTAGTAAGTTGATGAAGAATCTGTACATATGTATATGTTCTGTTATTGGTGTTCATGATTAATCATGGATTACAATTTTTATGGATTATATTGAGTTGAAAAATAGAGTTGAGAATGAGGAGTAAATGAAGTAGAAAGGGTGATCTTAGTATGAGTTGTGTGAAGGAAAGATTGTGAAACAAAATGGGTGGTTGATCTGGAAAATGTTCATAGAGTATGCTTCAGTCTTTTAGTCATAACTTTTTCTCTAGTTATCCAAACGAGATGATTCTTAATTTAGATTAAACTAGAAACATATGACTACATTTATTATAAAGATATCAAAATTAAATTTTCTCTTTAAGAATCTCAAAATTTTTCATGAAGTTGAGAACTGGGTATAGTACATTGGTGGAGGAATGTAAAGTTCATATTCTACTTCAGGGAAAATTTTGGATTGATTCGGATAGATTTAGACAAAGTTTTCTTCTAAAAAGTTGTATTTCTTTCTTTTATCTTTCCAACGGTATATATTATGAGAATTTTAGACATTGGAGTTAAAAGTTGTGGTTTTTATAAGTGGAGATGTTTAGGAATATAGATAGTATCATCTATAAAATGTATCGTGTATGATGACTTATATCGTCTGTAAAATGTATCGTCTATGATGACGTCATATCGTCAATGTTTGACTTTCTAGTTCTTCTATATTTAACCTTTTATACACTATAGTCTGGTCCATTTTTGACCTTTTAGACGATAGAATCTATCTTCAAATTCTTCATAAAAGCAAATCCAATATCTGTAGGGAAAGTTATGGTAAATTTTCTCATTCATCTGCTTTTTCCCATTCGTCTATTTTTTTATTTGGTTTCGTTTGTACCTATCGACTGCTTCATTTTTGACCCTATATATGATAGAATCTATCTTCAAGGTCCTAGGAAGTTGTAGATCTTGAAGTCCTCTTTCAAACCACCTAAAGAACGCCCCAATCTGATCTATTTAGGGAAACTTATAGCAATTCTCCTGATTCGTCTACTTTTTCCCATTTGTTTACTTTTTCATTTGGTTTCATTTATACCAATCGCCTGCTTCATTTTTGACCCTTTAGATAATAGAATTTGTCTTCAAGGTCTTCATAAAAGTTGTAGATCTTGAAGTTTTGTTTCAAACCATTTAAAGAATGTCTCAATCTAATATCTTTTGGGAAATTTATAGTAATTTTCCCGATTTGTCTGCTTTTTTATTTGGTTTCATTTGTACCTATCGTCTGCTCCATTTTTGACCCTTGATACGATAGAATCTGTCTTCAAGGTATTCATAAAAATTGTAGATCTTGAAGTCCTCTTCCAAACCATCTAAATAAAGCCTCAATCTAATATATGTAGGGAAAATTATAGTAATTTTCCTGATTCGTCTGTTTATTCCCATTCGTTTGCTTTTTCAATTGGTTTCGTCTATACCTATCATCTACTCCATTTTTGATCCTTTATATGATAGAATCTATCTTTTAGGTCTTCTTAAAAGTTTTAGATCTCAAAGTCCTCTTTGAAATCATCCAAATATAATCATAATCTAACATCTTTAGAGAGAGTTATGCCATTTGTTTCGAGACAGGTTCTATATGATTGGGGGCAAAATCATGTTTGATTCTTTCGATCATAAATTTGTTCTTCGACCTCCAAATGAATAGATTCATAAATCAATAGTTTCTTAACACATTTTTTTGTCCCTCCATATATTTTTATAGCATTTTTCATTGATTTTAAGTAGATGGATTGAATCAAAGTAAGGGTATCGGTTGGAAGAGTATGAATGGGATGTTTTACAGAACATACTTTGGTATTTTGATGATGTCTTCATCAGTATAGCTCAGAATAAGATGATTTTTTTTCTAAATAATCTAAAGACATGGAGATACAAATGATATGAAGAAATCAAAATCTAATTCAGTCTTTAAGACTTTCAATTTCTAGGAGGAATCTAAGATAGTGTATTATTTCAATATAAAAATAGTCCAAAAATTTTTGGGGCAATACTTTTAAAGTTCTGAACCAAATGAATTGATTTTGGTGTTATTAGAAACTTAAGACAATGGGGAACATTTTTCTAGAAAAAAGTATTATGTCAGAATGTTTAAGGGAACTTTTGGCAAGACACTTAAACATAAAAGACATAAGGCATAAATGGAAGGGCAAATTGGACAATTCTCAATCATTAAGGGCATGATTGGAAGAAGAAGTGTTGTCTTGCTTTTAAATGAAGAAGAAAAACATGATTTGACGGATAGAAGGAGAGGATAATGAAAATGAGAAAGAAAGAGAAAGAGAGTTTGGTGGTTTGAGAGAAAAGAAGAGAGTTGAGCTAGGGTTTAATTATTCTTAGTCTTCAAGAAAGATTTTGGAGTTGTTCAAGAAAGGGAAAAGGAAAAGGAAGAGAAGATCTTCCCTTTGAGCTAAGGATCCCTTCGTTTGGTGAAGAATGAAGGTAAGATCATTTTTTAAAAACTTTTAGATTTTTATAAGGATTTTAGTTCATGAAATTTAGAAAATGCTTGGGTTTAAGTATTCTAGAACCAATTTTAGTGATTGTGCCTGAGGGATTTTCAATTGAAAACCCTATTGAGTCTGATTTTTGTTATTATATAAAGGGATCAAAAGAGGTAAGAGAAATAAGAGAAGAGGTATTTTGAGCAAGCCTATAAGTAAGAAAATCAAGGTGGGTATATGTTTATAATAGAGTAAATAAGCCACTAAATGTTTTCTTTGAAATCAAAGAAGTTTTAATGATATTAAATTGCATCATAAGTGTTGCATTTATTACTTTTGAATGATTTGAGAAATTGCAATATGTTGATATATGAATTTTGTGATGATTTATGAAAAAACTTTGAAAATGATTTTTTTAAAAGATAACATGTTTATGAAATCATGTTTTCGAAATATCTTATGTTTACGAAAAATCAAGTTTCGAAAAAGTGCCAATTTGGGCAATATGCTTATAAGATATGAAATACATGTTATGTAGGTTTGGTTTGGTCCATTTTGTTGTCAAGTGCACTTCGACTAAAGTCTTCTCCCGCCTGCTCACTAGTGGCTTAGAGCTCCTTCATGGACTTCCATAAGTTCACGACTGCACAAAACCATTATGTAGGATTGCATTAGTACGTTCTGTTCATGGCTACATAGGACCTTTATAGGAAATATGTAGTATGTTCTATTTATGGACCTCCCAAACCATTCTGATGTGTTTTTGTGCTTACGTTATGTTAACAAGTTTGATGCATTCATGTTTTGTAACTTATGGATTTTGACTAAAAATAAGAAACATTTATTTTATGAACTAAAAGAAAATTTTCTATGACAAGAAAAATGGTTTCAAAGGTTTTGCTTATTTTTCCATTATAAACTGTTACTCATGAGCTTTCAAGCTCACCCCCTTTTTGTCCCATCTTCAGGTGATAGTTAAGAGCAAGTGATTAAGAGCCTAAAGGAACTTCCACAAATTTGTTATTTTTGTAATAAACCAATGGTGTGGTTTTTGATATGTAAATAAAGTTTTTCAAACTCTGTTGCCTTAGTAATGAAATGATAGATTGAAGTAGTTTCGGTTGTGTATGATCATAATTGACTTCTTTGTTAAGATGGTTGAGTTTGTTTTGATGTTTGAATGGGATGATGTCTAATAAGGGTTCATGGGAATAACCCTATAGGATAATATGTGCAGTATCATGATTTCACAAGAGTTGGGATCCAGATTTAAGACCCAACAATTGTGGTATCAGAGCAAGAAGAGGAATCGAAGATTGTTAAGGAGACTTCATTGGAATAAGTTTAGTGATTATGGTTTCGAATGTTCGGGGTTCCCAACATGGAAGGACAAAAAGTGGCCTTAAATAAATGAGAAAGAAATGAGCAAGAGGAAGTGAAGAGTGCATGAAGTGTGGTGGAGAAGCTAGAAAAAAATATAGAAAGAAAAAGGAGAAATAAGAAGAAGGAAGAGGATTCAGCTGAGCTTTAGGTAACCTTCACCTTTTCTTCTTGCTTTGGTAGAAAAAGGAACTAGAGAAAATGAGTTTCTTGTGTTGGAAATAAAGGGAGAAAGAAGAGGACCAAGATTTATGGATTTTTAACTAGATCTTAGTTATTCTAGCCTAGATAAACCATGGGTAGACTAAGTCTAATCTCAATTTTTTATTATTAAAGCTTTATGGATTTTCTATTTGTATATTGGTTTGATGAAAATTTGTTTGTTTGAAGGAAACCAAGAAAATCTAATGCAAGAGCAAGAGGAAATACAAACTTGAGTTTGGATTTGCAGACAATTAGCTGGGTAATATGTTTATAGTTATTGTGGATGATGGGTTGATTTCTTTCTTGCTATCGTTAATTGCTTGATTTGAATTATTGCGATTATTGGAAAATGCTCTATGATTTATTATCATGTTATACCTTGAAAGATGTTACGGAATTTTGTATTAATGAAAAGAGGAAAATGCATAAGCAGCATGAAAGTATAAACATGTGATGAAATGAATTGAGCATCAAAATTTCTTCTGTTTGGGCAAGAGAGATACCATTTTGTTCGTCACGTGCACATTGACTTAAAGCCTTCTTTCGGCTACCCGCTTGTGGCACATGAGCTCCTAAGAAACAGGTTCATTTAGTTTATGGTGTAAACTTCAGTTTCTCCATTTTGATCCATGGGACTCTCTCGCCATTATGTTTGTGCATTTCATTTTCATTTGTTGAGCATGATACTCAATTGAGTGTTATGTTTTGATGGTTAAATATACATTATATGCTTTATATGATAACATCCTTAACTATGAGTATTTGAGCTAGAACTATAGATAATTTAATTGCTAGATTAATACATATATAAGTGGGGCATGCATGAAGGAGTCAGATGTTTCTTATGTTTCTTCTATTCTTTTCTTTGGCGCAGCTGGGCCATCCTGGACTTGAACTAGAGACCCCACCCTGAAGTAAACCATCACACCTATAGTCCAACCAATTGGGAGAGAATCAATAGATTCCTTTTTGGGAGCGATTCATCCTATATATATATAATCTAGCAATTAAATTATCTATATTTCTAGCTCAAAGACTCATAGTTAAGGATGTTATCATATAAACTGTTGAAAGTCATAGAAATTTTTCCCCACCACTTTTTCTTTGATGGCTAAATGCAATCCTGCTTCAAACATACAACACTTATCCGCTTCGCTCATCATCATCTCAACTGCATACTAGGATAATTGCATAAATTTACACTCATATTGGCTCACTGTCATCTCCCTTTAGGTGAGACTCAAAAACTCCCTTTGCTTCTGCTGGATATATACCTCAGACAAATATTGGATATATAGCTTAGATAAATATTTCTTCCTATAAGCAACTAGGAAGTCCTTCAACACTGGTAGTTTTGTCTGACTCTCTGGTACACTTTCCTACCAATGCAGGGCATCTCATTATAGCAAGCTTGCAACATATTCAACCTTTTCATTATCCTCACAGTCTATTTGTTCCAATATCATTTTTGTCTTCCTTAACCATGTTTTAGCTTCTATTGGATTAGTTGTTCCATAAAAATCCACTAGCCTATGCTTCCTAAGCTTATCAAATTGTTTTCCTTTCTTAGCTAGGGCTGAGGTAGAAGTTTGTGGCATCTAGCCTATAACCTGGACAAAAGCCTAAGTAAAGGCTTGGAACAGTCTAGGATCTAAGGGAGTAGGAACTTGCTTTTGCAAAAGAGGTGACTCATGTGTTTGTGATCAAAAGGGCTCACTACTACACCCTACATAAGCCTCAACATTTCCTAGGCCTCTAGAATCATCAGTGCCCTCCTCTCTTAGTGGAGAGTCAGGTGTAGTAGATCTTTGCTAAACACCTCATATTCTTCCACGAGGTGGCATCTTACTCCTTTAATTTAAACATTAACATTTAGCTTACATTTCATTTTAATCTTATTTCCTACATGTATGCATGATATGCATGTCACTCAATGCAATCAATCAATTCAACAATGCAAATAATTAATCACATATCATAATAATTCATATCACTTCATATTCTAAGCCTAGGAATCCTTAAAAACCATAGGCTCTGATGCCAAAAATGTTGGGCCTGGGTCTTGGTACTTATTACAAGGCTACATTATAAGAGGATCAGGTGAAGATCATGTGAGAAGAAGGCTAGAAGCTCCAAATTGTAATAAGAGACTTAAAAACCCATGTTTGACCCAATTTGGTGAGTTCTATCGATCACCCTCATGCAATCCAAAAGTGACGCTCAAACTTGTAAAAATCATATCCATCAATTCTAATGTCCAAAAATTACGAATTTTATACCATTGGAAAGATAAGATATAATTTTTTGAAGAAAACTTTGTCTGATGCTGCCTACATCAATACATTTTAATCGTTGAAATTAGGACATAATTTTTATCAGGGATAGTGCTACTACCTCTGTTAGCACCAATGACATTATCGTATAAAGACCATATCTCTTTCATCCAAAGTTCGAAAATTTCATGTGATATACCGTTAGAAAGTTAAAAAGAAAAAATACAATTTTCTTGACGATAACTTTGTCTAGTTCTGCGTGGAATAATATAGTTTATTCATGGAAGTTAGAGTCATTACTTCTGTCCAAGGTAGTAATGTAGCTAAGTTCCTCCTTTTTCTTCTTTTTCCTATTATTAGCTTTTACAATTTCCAAAAAGAAAAGACCTGTATCTAACGAACCACTAAATGTAAATACATGACTCTCAACATAACAATTTATTTTAAGTCTATCTAGGGCCATCTAACAACATACTATTCCATTTCTAAACAACAATTAATAACCCAACGAAAAAGATAGTTTTAAACATGTATAAAAGGAACTTCTTTAACTCTTAATCTCATTACTTAATCAAAATGAAGTTTGTAAATAGCTTTACTTTCATATCGAAAGGCACGTTAATAACATAATACAAAAGATAAATGAATGCTCATTTTTGATAAGCTTATAAAGCTACCCAAAAATATAGTCGAACGAACTTAGTTACAAAAGTTAGCTGTCATGGAGTTTGCCAAAGCTTTAAGATCAATTATCTTCTATATCTAGCAACTAAATTATCTATAGTTCTATCTTAAAGACTCATAGTTAAGGATGTTATCACATAAAGTATGAAAATATGAACATGTGGTGAAATGAATTGAGCATAAAAATTTTCTTGTGTTTGAGCAAGAGAGATACCATTTTGTTTGTCATGTACACGTTGACTTAAAGCCTTCTCTCGGCTACCTGCTTGTGACACATGAGCTCCTAAGAAATGGACTCATTTAGTTTATGGTGTAAACTTTGGTTTCTCCTTTTCGATCCATAGGACTCTCTAGCCATTATGTTTGTGTATTTCATTTTGATTTGTCGAATATGATACACAATTGAGTGTTATGTTTTGATAGTTAAATATACATGATATGCTTTGGTAGAAGCTACGTTAATGGTTAAGAATATAGAGAATACAAAGAATGCAGTAAGTAGAAAAAGAAAAGGAAGAGAATAATTCAGGAGGGCAAATAGTGCTCTTATGCTAGAGAGGAGTGCCAAGATTTTCCCCGTACAGTCTGAGGATAGGAGCAGTGGTGCAAGCAGGTCCAAACAGATAAGAACTATCTCTCATCAAGCCTCAACGGCTAGAGGGAGTAGAAAAGGAGAGGGAGATAAGCCATTCGTTCCCAAATGTGACCATTGTGGCAAATTTCATAAGGGGGACTGTTATAGGTTGAGTGGAGCTTGTTTTAACTATGGAAAAAAAGGACACATGGCTAAAGAGTGCCCACAGTATGCAAGATGGGAGGGAACTCATATGCATGTTCCAAAAAGGGTTGAGACTGTGGGAGTTAAGACTACAACTAAAGTGGGAAGTTCTACTGCAGCCAAGAAAGTGAATCCTCCAGGAAAACCGAGGGGGCAAGCTCCAACTAGGGCGTTTGCAATGATGAGGGAGGATGCAAAAGTAGCTCCAGAGGTTGAGACTGGTATGGTTAAATTATTGAATGACAATATTATTGTTTTAATTGATCCAAGGTCTACTCATTCATTTATTTTATCAAGTAGGATTGTGCATAGTAGATGTTTGAGCCATTAGATAGTCCTTTGATGGTTATTACCCTAATTGGTCAGTATATCATTATTAGTCAAGTTTGTAAAGATTGTGAAATAAACATTGGTGGAGAAAAATTAGTGGTGGATTTAATGCCAATCAAGATGGGAAGATTAGATGTGATTTTGAGCATGGATACATTAGAAAAATATAATGCCAATTTAGTTTGCAAATAGAAGACAGTAGAGTTTGAGTTAGACAAAGGTGGGAAGGTGGTGTTTACGAAAGATAGGAAAGCAAGCCCACCTAAAATTATTTCGGCTCTAACAGTAGAGAAAATGATGAGGAAAGGATGTGAAGCATTCTTGGCATATGTGGTAGACACGAAGGTAGATGAAGGAAAGCTAGAAGATATTCCTATGGTTATGGAATTCCATATGTCTTTCCAAAGGAATTATCAGGACTACCACTACCTAGAAAAATTAAGTTTCCCATCAAGCTTCTTCCAGTTATTACACCAATATCAATTCCACCTTATAGAATGGCTCTGGCAGAATTGAAGGAGCTTAAAGAGCTATTAGAAGAGCTATTAGAGAAAGGTTATATTAGGCCTGACTCTTCACCTTAGGGAGCTCCAGTTCTTTTTATGAAGAAGAAAGATGGATCCTTAAGAATGTGTGTGCACTACAAGAAGCTCAATCATGTCACCATCAAGAATAGATATCCCCTTCTACACATAGATGATTTGTTTGATCAATTGCAAGGGGAAAAAGTCTTCTCCAAGATAGATTTGAGATTTGGTTTCTACCAATTGAGAATAAAGGAGTTTGATGTGTCAAAAACTTCCTTTAGAACATGATATGAGTATTTTAAGTTCTTAGTTATGCCCTTTGAAGTAACGAATGCCCCTGTAGCCTTCATGAACTTAATAAATAAAGTCTTCAAGCCTTTCTTAGACCAATTTATCAGTCTTTATTAAAGATATATTGATTTATTCCAAGAGTGACAAAGAGCATGAAGAACATTTAAAGATTGCCTTGGAGACATTGAGGAAGAAAAACTGTATGCAAAATTAAATAAATGTGGATTTTGGCTAAGGGAAATGGTGTTTTTTGGATAAGTAATTTCAAAAAAAGTATTACATATGGATCTAAGGAAAATAGAAGTTGTAGTTAAATGGGAACACCCAAGAATATAGCAAAACTGAGGAGTTTCTTGGGTTTAGCTATTTACTACATAAGATTTGTAGAAGGCTTTCCATAATAGCAGCCCCACTCACCAAATTGACAAGGAAGAATCAAAAGTGTGTGGACAGAAGAATATCATAAGAGCTTTGAGGAATTGAAGAATAGGCTCACAACTGTACCAATTCTGACCTTACCTTCTGGTAGTGATGGATATATAGTATATTGTGATGCCTGAAGAAAGATATCCGGGTGTGTGTTGATGCAAGGAGATAAAGTGATTGCCTATGCTTCCAAGCAATTAAAACCCTATGAGAAGAATTATCCCACACATGACCTGGAGCAGGCTGCTATAATTTTTGCATTGAAAATATAGAGACATTACCTATATAGAGTCACTACCAAGGTATTTACAGACCACAAGAGTCTTCAAAAGTTAATGAGCTAAAAAGAATTAAATCTAAGGAAAAGAAGGTGGTCTTAAAAAGTTAATGAGCTAAAAAGAGTTAAATCTAAGGCAAAGAAGGTGGTTAGAACTACTAAAGGATTATAACTTAATGATAGAATTCTACCTAGGGAAAGATAATGTAGTAGCAGATGCATTGAGTAAAAAATCTATTATGGCACTTGTGGAGACAGTATATGGTCCTTTATTGAAGGAATTAGCCAAACTTAAAGTGACATTGAGACAAGTTGAATTTGGTTGTATATTGGCTAATTTTATAATAAAGCTAGTATTGAATGAGAAGATTAAGGAATTGTAGGAGTAAGATGAGTACTTGAGCAAGCTTAAAGAAGAAATTAAAACTAGCAAGCCCTCTAAAATAGAGATAAGACAAGATGGATTGATGATGGTAGGCAACATATTATGTATTCCAGAAAAGTAAGAGTTGAGGGATGAAATTCTTGATGAGGCACATAATGCTCCATATGCAATACACCCAGGGAGTATAAGAATGTATAGAGATTTAAAAGATCACTTTTGGTGGAGAGTAATGAAGAAAGATGTTGCAAAGTATGCTAGAAAATGTTTAGTGTGCCAGCAAGTTAAAGCAGAACATCAAGCACCTACCGAAAAGCTTAAACTTTTGCCTATCCCTAGATGGAAGTGGGAGAAGATTACAAGGGATTTCTTGATGGGATTTCCAAGAACCAGCAGGAAGCATGACGTAATATGGGTGATTGTCGATAGGCTAACCAAGTCAACATATTTCTTACCAATTAAACAAATAGATTCTTTGAATGCCTTGGCCTAGAAATACATAGATGAAATAATCAAACTTCATGGGATTCCAAGTTCTATAGTCTCAGATAGAGATCCCATATTCACTTACAGATTTTGGGAATGCTTACAAGAGACTTTAGGAACCAAGTTGCATCTTAGCACAGCTTTCCATTTACAAACTGATGACCAATCAGAGAGGATAATATGGACATTGAATGTTGGGCCCTGATTCCGGAACCTAACTCTTGCTCTGAAAATCATAAGACTTGAGCGTGTGTATTACCTTGTAGGGTTGTTTCAATGAACCCTCATTAAACAATAACCCATATGGGTGGCGTGCCCACACTAGTCAATTGTAAAAAACGAACTCATTTCTCCTATTTTCGAACAAATTTTGGGAAACCTCAAATCAAAATTTCAATTTTGCTTCTTCATAACATTTATTCTCCATTGTCTTAAGTTTCTAATGAAACCAAAATTGTTCACTTTGGTTCAAAAATCTAAAGGTTATAGCCCAAACATTTCCGAGCTATTACTAAACTGAAACTGTACACTATATTCAACTTCCTCCCAGAAACCGAACATCTTAGAGTTCGATCTAAAATTCAATTTCTTCATATTATTTGTAGCTCTATGTATCTAGTTGAGTCAGAAATAAGAATAATCTCATTTGGAGCTCTACGGATCAAGATATCATCCAAATACTAAAGCATGTAAAGTGAAAATGTCCAGTTCATATTCTTCCAATTGATACCCTCACTTTGATTCGATCAATCTTTCTCCAATTAATACCAAAAGCTATGAATTTTTATTAAGAGATATAGTAATGTTTTATGAATCCAACGCATAAAAAATCAAGTCATTCGGAGATCTAGAGAAGACTTTATGACAAAAAGATCAAAGTATGTTCAGAAAAGAGTCTTCCTTGAACAAATAGGGAAGTCGCGATCGTGCACATGCATGATCGTGACATCCAGATGATCCAGCGCACGATAGCGACATTTTGATGGTCCTGCGAGGTTGCGATCATTCGCATGCACGATCGTGACATTCGGGTAGACCTGTGACCCTTTTTCTTTGCCGACGTCTCAACTTCAAACTTCCATAACTTTTGATCTAGAGCTTTAAATTTTGCAAACTTTATATCAATGGAAAGCTAAAAGAAAGATATATAACTTTTATGAGAACTTAAAAACAATTTCTGCTTTTACAAGGGTCAAATTTTCAATCAAAGTGGCTGTCTCGAAAGTTCCATCCTAAACAGCATCCAAACTTCTAATGATCATATCTTCCAACTTCATTGTCCAAAAATTTCATACTTTATATCCATGGAAAGTTGAAAAGATAAGCTACAACTTTTGTGAAGACGACTTTGTCTAATTCTTCCTAAATTAATCCAATTTTTTCCTTGAAATCAGTATACAATTTTCACCGAAAGACTTGAAAATTTGTCGCAATTTCACTTCCTCTCATGCAACATCATTCTAACCATCCAACTACATTCCATCATTCATTCCTATTTTCTTATCCATAGCATCTCACTGATATGCAGCAATAATTCATATTCAAAATTTATCATCTTAAATTGATAACTTTCCCAAATATACTGAATTCTAACTTAAGCTCATCCTTAATTAATTCACATTTCAACTCCACCTCATCTATATGCAAATTCACATTTCAACTTAACAATCATCCATTCACAAATCCATATTTCATTAACATCATAGAATAAGAGTTTACAAAGCTCTAATGGCATTCTAAGCCACATTACATCAACAATATCAAAAATTCGAAATACAAAAGATACAAACCCCCATAATTCTTGACATATGTCCAAATTCTTGTTTTTACATCAATCTAACTTAAAATACAAAATATGCATAATCAAACGAATGCCTTGACTCTCTTTCACCCGATCTCTTTCTCATCACCTAGAGATGGGAATGAAAAGGGAGGAGCTTAAAGCTCGAGGGTAACAGTTTATAACAGAAAAATAAGCAAAACCTTTGAAATGCGTATTTGTCAAATACAAAGTTCTTATTAAATTCATCAAAGTATCATTTTCAATTTCAAAACAGAAATTCACAAATTTTAAATCATGAATGCATTAAACTTGTCAACATATCAAGAGCACATAAGCACATCAAAATAGTTTGGAAGGTTCAAAATAGAACGTACTACGTATTTCCCATAAGGGTCCTGTTTAACCGTGAACAGAACGTACTATCACAATCCCACAAAATGGTCTTGTGTACTCGTGAACTTATGGGAGTCCGCAAGGAAGCTCCATGCCACTAGTAGGAAAGCGAGAGAAACCTTTTTAATCAAGTGCACTTGACATACTTAAGGGACTAAACCAAACCCACATAACATGTATTTCATAACTTGTAAACTTATTGCGCAAAATGGCACATTTTCGAAACTTCATTTTCATGAACATGAGATATTTTGAAAACTATTTTCGAAAACATGATTTCATAAACATGTATCTTTTCAAAAGAATCATTTTCAAAGTCTTTTCACAAATCATCAACCCAAT
>JANITW010120468.1:0-17880 GCA_027564335.1 Erythroxylum williamsii | reverse complement strand
AGATATAGGATTAGGTTTTCTTTCCATGGTTTGAAAGAGGGCATCAAGAGCTACAACTTTTATGAGATCTCGAAGACAGATTCCATCTTCTGAGGGATCAAGAATGGAACAAAAGATGTCAGATGAACAGTAACTCAGAAGAAGTTTATGAACAGTAACAAAGAAGATGTTTTACAATTGTGATAACTTTCTCTACAGATATCAGATTTAGGTTTTCTTTAGACAGTTTGAAAGAGGACTTCAAAAGATACAACTTTTATGAAGATCTTGAAGACAAATTCTAGGTTTTGAAGGATCAACAATTGAATAGAAGATGTAAGATGAACAATAACCTAGAAGAAGTTTATGATCAGTAACACAGAAGATGTTTTACAATTGGCATAATTTTCTCTAGCAATATTAGATTTAAGAGTTATTTAGATGGTTTGAAAGAGGAATTCAAGGGATACAACTTTTATGAAGACCTTGAAGACAAATTCCATCTTTTGAAGAATCAAAAATGGAACAAAAGATGTCAGATGAACAGTAACCTAGAAGAAGTTTATGAACGGTAACACAGAAGATGTTTTACAATTCTCATAAACTTTCTCTACAGATATCAGAGTTAGTTGTTCTTTGGATTTTTTGAAAAATAACTTCAATAGCTACAACTTTCATGAAGACCTCAAAGACAAATTCTATCTTCTGAAGGATCAAAAATGAAACAGAAGATGTAAGATGAACAGTAACCCAGAAGAAGTTTATGAACAGTAACAAAGAAGATATTTTACAATTGTCATAACTTTCTCTATAGTTATCAGATCTAAATGTTCTTTAAATTGTTTGGAAGAGGATTTCAGGAGCTACAACTTTCATGAAGATTGCAAAGACAAATTTTATTTTATAAAGGATCAAAAATGGAATAGAAGATGTAAGATGAACAGTAACCCAGAAGAAGTTTATGAACTGTAACACAGAAGATGTTTTATAATTCACATAATTTTCTCTACAGATATTAGATTTATGATTTCTTTGGATGATTTGAAAGAGGACTTCAGGATATACAATTTTGATGAAGGAAGCCTTGCTAAAATCTATCTAGATCAATCCCAAAGTTTCCCTTAAAATCTGATGACAAATTTTACATTCACCCACCAAAGTACTACACTTAGTTCTCCATTCATGACAAATTTTGAGACTCTTAGAGACATAATTGAAATTCTATATCTTCATAAGAAATGTATCCATATGTTTCTAGTTTATTCCAAACAAAGAATCTTATCATTTGGATAACTATAGAAAAAGTTATGGCTAACAAACCAAAGCACATTTAATGAACATTTTCCAGATCAACCACCACTTCTGTTTCCAAATCTTTCCTTATCACAACTCATACCAAGATCACTCATTCAACTCCCTCTACTTCTCATTTTCAAAAAAAAATCACATTTAAAACAATCATACCCAGAAATTGTCAATGAATGCATGTACACTTAGTTTTGTATATGCAAAGATTCAAATTCACATACATGTATGCTGACATGCTACTGGGCATGAAATGCAAATTTTTTTCCTAACTCTCACATTGTTATTCTCTCCATTTGAAATCTAGGTTCTAACCCTTAATATGGGAACAGAACATTATAGTTAATCACTAAGCTGTGTAGATCACCCCACTATTCCCTCCTCAGCTACAGAACAAGAAGGTTAGCAATCCTTGCAAGGCATTGGAACTCCAAGATAGTTAAAAACTTTTGTAATTAAGTTAGTTCAAAAACTTTTTGTATTTTCAAATTGTATTTTAATTTGTGTATTTTTGTATTTTCAAAAACTTTTTGTATTTTTGTATTTTAACAAGAAGGTTAGCAATTCAAATTGTATTATGTGTATTTTTGTATTTTATATTTGCATTAAGGAAAAGGGATGGTTTTTGAAATGCAAAGATATTATGAAAACAAACATTGTGTTCTGTAATGGCCCAAAGTGATTATCGAAACTCTGATGTGTTCAATAATGTTTGCATCTTTGTGACAAATTTTTTTTAAATAAATCAGGTCGTTTTGATCATCGATTTTCCGCATATGCATTAATTGTTTATTAAAAAAATTTGCAATGAGTTTTGACCGTTATTTGTCTCCGAATGCTGGGCTCCAGAAGTGGGGTCTAGCAAGTGGGACCATAGTTACTTCATATGATAGTTGACAAGGTCAATTTAGTTAAACAAAGGCTTAAAATAGCTCATGATAGAATGAAAAGCTATGCTAATGCACATCAAAAGGAAATGGAGTATACAGTTAGTAAGAAAGTATTTCTTAAGACATCTCCTTGAAGAGGAGTCATGAGATTTAGCAAGAAGGGCAAGTTAAGCCCAAGGTATGTAGGCCCCTACGAGATTCCTGAGAGGATCCGATTGCTAGCTTATAGATTGGCACTGCCACCGAAATTGTCACAGATATATGATGTCTTCCATGTTTCCATACTGAGAAGGTATAGATCAGATCCTTCCCACATCATTTAGACCATTGAGGTTCAGTTGAGAGATGATCTGACTTATGAGGAGACTCTAGTGGAGATCTTGGATACTAAGAAAAAGGTCCTTAGGAATAAGACAATTCAACTAATCAAAGTCATGTAAAAAAGCCATTTTAGGGAAGAGGCCACGTAGGAGCCCTGGGAGATAATAAAGGGGAAGTATCCACCCCTCTTTAATGACTCAGGTAAGAATTTCAGGGACAAAATTCTTTTACAAGGGGGAGAAATGTTGGCGCCAAATTTTATTTCTTTAGTTAAGTATGATTTAAATAAATTATGAGGTCTTAATAGATTAATTTTTAGAGTTAATTAGTATGTTAATGTTAGTAGCATTTTAGTACCTTGGTTAGTTGAATTAAATTAGTGAGAGTGTATTACATTAAGGACATTTTTGGAAGGTAACTTAAGTTTTAAAACCATAAGGCATTGAAGGAAGGGAAAATTGAACATTGCACACTCATTAAGGATAAAATGGGAAGAAAAAATGTTGTCTTGTTTGTTGGAGGAAGAAAAACAAAAATAGGAGAGAAAGAAGAGAAATAATGAAAACAAAGAGAGAAAGAAGAGAGGTTTCAGTGCTTGAGAGGAAAGAAGGAAGAGCAAGTAGGGTTTTATCTTTTTTAAGCTTTTAAAAGTAATTTTGGGCTTGTGCAAGAAGGGAAAAGAAAGAGGAAGGGAAGAGCTTCCATTTGAGCCAAATATCTTTTTATTTAGGGAAGATTCAAGGTAAGTTAAATTTTAATCTTTTGGATTTGTGGAAGGATTTTACTTCATGAAGCTTAGAAAATGCACAAGTTTGAGTATTTTAGAATCAATTTAGCGAATATGCTTTGATTGGGTTCTCAATTAGAATTCTTATTGAATAGGATTTTTACCATTGTGAAGGAAATCAAGAAGGGCAAGAGGAGCAAGAGGAGAGACATCTTTAAGCAAGGAATTCAAGGTGGGTTTCATGTTTATAATTGAGTAAATAAGCCATTAATATTTCTTGCAAATAAATGGAATTTAATTCTTTCAACTACTTCATAAATATGAATTTATTGCCCTTTAAATGCTTTGAGAAATCACTATATGTTTGGTATATGAATTGTGTTGATAATTTATGGAAAGAATGTGAAAATGGGTTTTTTTGAAAAGATGTTACGTTTATGATATCACGTTTCATAAATGTGCCATTATGGGCAATACATTAACAAGATGTTAAATGCATGATTATGTGGGTTTGTGATAGTCTGTTTTATTATGTCAAGTGCACTTTGACTTTATTAAAGGCTTCTCCCACCTGGCCGCTAGTGGCATGAAGCTCCTTCATAGACTCCCTCATGTTTACGACTATACAAAACTATTACATGAAATTGCGATAGTAAGTTCTGTTTACAACTACACAGGACCATTACGTGAGAATGTGTTAGTACGTTCTGTTTACGACTACACAAGACCATTATATGAGAATGTGTTAGTACTTTCTGTTTACAGACCTACCCAAACCATTTTTGATGTGATTATGTGCTTAGAATGTGTTGACAAGTTTGATGAATGCATGACTTATGTTGCTTATGAATTGTTTGATAATGTGAGAATTTTGGAACTATGTGTTTTATGGATTTTGATGCAAGGTGATTATGACATTGAGCATTTTTAATGATTTTGCTTGTTTTCGTTTATAAACCTATTACCTATGAGCTTTTTAAGCTCACCCCCATTCTCCTTCCCATATTCAGGTGAAGAGCAAGAGACTGAGTAGTAAAGAGTCACGACATCACTCCGAATTTTTATATTTTTGTATTTTGAGATTGATTATGTAAATACAAGGCTTTAGCCACATTTCATGTTTTACTCATTCATATATTTTTTCTATTTTGGGATTTTGAGACATGATGTATTACAGTTTGAAATTCCCATTAAAAGCTTTGTAAAACTCTCATCTTTTGATGTTAACATAAATCTATTTATATTTTGCTCATGACTTTCTAAGTTTTCACATTGCCTTTTCAAGCATTTTCATAGGGGTAAAAATTCTGACTTCAGGGGAAAAACTTTATTAATCTAGGCTAGTTTAGACAAAGTTGTCTCTTGGAAGTTGTAGTTTATCTTTCTAGCTTTCCAACGATATAGAGTATGAAATTTTTGGATATCGAAGTTGAGAGATATGATTATTATAAGTTAATGATGTTGCATTGATGCATAGGATGTATATACGAGACCTCTACATTAATTTGCAATTTTGACCCTTTTGGAGGCAAAAAATTGCTTCGTGGTCTCCATGTAAATTATAGGTTTAGAAGTTTTCTTCAAAACCATCTTAGAATAACCTTATTCTAACATCTCTAGTGAAAGTTATTCTAACATCTCTAGTGAAAGTTATACTCTTTTTCTCAAAACAAGTTACACCATAACCTTTGTGATCGCACTGGTGTGCAAATGGCCTAGCCCTTAACCAAGAATCCCGAGTGTGATCTCACTAGACACTCTTGCGATCGCACTAGTATGGAAATGACCTGGCCCTTGGCCAAAAATCTAGAGTGTGATTGCACCAGACATTGTCGCGATTGCACTAGACACTCTCGCGCTGGCACTTTTATTCCTCGCGATCGTGCATCCAAAGGTTTTCCCAAACCTGAACATATTTGATTCTTTTGACCATAACTTTGTCATTTGACCTCCAAATGACTTAATTCTTAAATCAATAGATTTCTAACACATTTCTCTATCTCTCTATAAAAATTGATATCCTTCGGTGTTGATTTCAAAAATATTGATGTAAAGAAAATGAGGAAATCGATTGGAAGAGCATGAATTGGTTATGAACATACTTTGGCTTTTTAGTCATATCTTGATCTATAGAGATCCGAATGAGATGGTTCTTATTTCAAAATAAACTAGAAACATAAAGCTAAAATTATTTTGTTGAAGTCAATTTGTGATTTTTGGTGACTGACTGGTGTAAGCATGCAACCCTTGTGGAATGCATGTTCAGATGTCACATAGGACGTTGGGCACATGTCTTGCGAGGGCGGGGTGCCTAACATAGAATAACATTGGTGAATGATTGATTGATGATATTATAATAATCAAATGTATTGAGCCATGAACCTTACTACTTGATCGAGTGATGAACTTAGAACAAGTTTGTACTATTGAGGTGTAAATCTAAGTCCAAATTATACATATGTGAGCTTTGAAGTATGGATGATCATAAGATGTGAATAACGGAAATATACCCGAGGTTGTTATTAAAAATGCATTGTACATAATCCATATATAAATATGTAAATGAGTACTTATATAATTGTACAAAGTTGTGATGTGTGTAAATGTATATGTGTTGCATGATATAAAAGGGAAAATAAAGCAACAACATCCAGACGTTGCTGGGACTTCGAGGCAATAGCTTTTTAGAGCAAACTGTGAGTAACCTAGATGGTCTCACTTGAATAATTGTTTGTTTTAAATTTTTATTGAATTATTATTGAATGTGATTGTGTTGATTCCAAACATTGAATATCCGAGGCATTTGATGCATGAATAATATATTGGAAGTGTTCCTTGTAAGTGAATTTGATGAAATAAATGATTTTCAATGTATGTGTTGAGTGCGAAACCAAGGTCTGATGATAAGTTTGAATCTGAATATGAAACTCAATCAAGTGATTGATTGAAAATATGTAAATGTGATGCATTTCATTACATGAATGCATGATAACATAAATGCTATTATGACTAGAGTAATCACATAAAAAAGAGCTTAAAGCTCAAAATGTGATAAGAACCTTTGGCTCAGTTGTAATTGTACCCGGCATTCGCTAAGGGATATGGGATAATACCTAAAAAAGTCGAGTATCTAGAAGGAATATGGGTCAATAAAAAGGCACTTGGTCACGACAATAATAAATAAAAGTGGTCACCTGAGCATTTCATATATATTTAATATATATGTTTGGATGAGTGAAATATATTGTTGAATTGTGTTGAACATGAAATGTGAAATATATGCTCAAAGTGATATGTGATGCTATATCATTATTAGTAAAATGATGTGAATTACGTGATTTCATTGACTATTTGTGTTATGTGATATGAGTGAACCATCGATGATGGTTAACTCATTGAATTCACAAAACTTACCAAAATTGCAACGTTAACATTTCATGTATTAAGAGACGATAATAGTGACAGAGAGACTCTAGAAGAAGTATAATTTTTGTATTTTTGGAAAGAAGAAATGACTCAAAGGTCGGTTAGCTAAGACTGAAAGATTTAGATATAATTTTTGTATAATTCCTCATATATGTAGCGTGTTAGGTATATAGAGATGTAAACTCTGATTAGCTTTGATAATGTACTTATATGGATGTTTTGTAAAGCTACAATGTACATATTCGGTTTTTATGAAATAAAATGAGAAATTTTTGGGTTTTTAAATAGTGTAATATTTATCTTTTAAATGATGATGATGTCATGATTAAATTAGTGTTGTGATTGCTCTAGCATGCCATCCTTGTGGGGTACGTACTCAGATATCATACAAGATGCCAGGTACATGTCCTGTGAGAGTGAAGTACTACAAGTAATGTTATAGAATTTGAGTAGAAATCCAAAGGTGTGGGTGAGGTGTGGATTTTGACAGTAAGAGTGAGGAGAAGGAGAGAGTACAACAGAAACATTAAAAAGGAGTTAAAGTGTTGGCCATATGTTGTAGGAGGAGTGTTCTTCCATTAAAGACACTTGTCATATAAAAAACAAGACATATATCCTCCTCTTTTGGGTGTCAAATGTCACTAAATTTCTAAGTCATTTATTACTTAATTCTCCAAGCCATTTGTTAGAAGAAGAAGAGAACGACAATTACTTAAATACGTTCGAATTGACGTAAGGGCCAAGGGATCAATAGGATAGGTTTTACTATAATGACTTGAAATGCATTTAGATATAATACTTTTTCGATTAGGTAATTCGTAATTCCCTCTAACTAGTCAATTACAGACATATTTTAGTTAAAGGTTGTATAGTAGATATATCGAGTTATTGTTGCAAACCTCTAGATATTATTATAGCAAGGGATTGAACAAAAAAATAGAGCTATGTTATAAAATTCTCTTATTCATTTTCCCGATAGGAAGTACCAAAGCGTTAGACTCTTCACCCAATCAACCAAGCTCAGAATCTTATATTCCACAAAATTTTCATCTGGTATCAAATTGTTTTCTAAAGAAAAAAAGTAAATAATAAATTGCAATAATTTTTAAAGAAATTAAAACGAAAAGGAATTACACCATCTTGAATAGCAGTTTAATGACGCCAGGTTATTGTTGATAGTCTCAAGCCAGAGTCTGGTCGCATGGCAGTGGTAATATTCAAGCAAAGGAAACATTACGTAATCCTACTACTACAACTGCTACCTCTTTGACAGTCAGAGTGATTGCCTACGAAGAATATTCCATTTTGAAGACTACGACAATACAATTATGGATTTTACTTAATACATTAATCAAGCTGGGTTTCTACACGTGTCTATGCCCCAGTGTGCAAATGACGCAATCAAAGAGGGTCTCTTTCAAGGCTTCCAACGCTAATTTGGATCAATGGGGAACTTGTGCCGACTCCACACGAGGCCTTACGGTGGTACTTAAGCGAGAGTTCTTTTCGTCTTCTCATTAAAAAACAATTTTTAAAAAATAGTTTATAAGTAAGGCATGTGATTTTTTTTTCAAAATTTAATAGTTGACTTTGTTAAAAATAAAATATAAAAGGGTTCCAAACACCATAGTTTATAATTTAATTTACTCCAACTGCTATTCAACCTCTAAAGCAATGAAAGGTATGAAATCATTAGAAAACAACGATCACTGAGCGTAAGATTTTAATTATACCTGTAATGTTTATCTTTATAGACAATTTAATTTATCTATATTTTTAATTCAAGACTAAGAGTCATCAACCTTAAATTTAAGCATACATTTCTGACTTAATGCTTAGAATTATAAATTTAAATTGACAAACTACTAAAACAAAATATAAATTTTAATTGAATTTAGGAAAGAAACAATGCGGCACGGGTTTTCCAGGTTCCAACCCCATAAATTTAGAAAAGGCCACCACACGTCCAAACTGGCACAATTTCATGGCCTCTTATGTCTACATGTCTATAGCAATGCCACTCGATCTCAATTTGCAAGCTCATTAAAAACTTTTTTTTGGCATCACATCATCTGCACTGGTATGTACAAAGATTTTAAGTTATCCAACTCAGCTTTATATTACTCAATAATCCAAACAAGAGAAACGAAGGGTTGGGCATCGCCTCCCAATAGAATTAAATTTCTACTGTTAAACGGAAATAGGGATGCTTTTGATCCAATAAGGCTATATATAACAAAATAATTAACTAACTATGGACATAATAATCAAAACCTCAAAGTGTAAAATTACAATAATCATAAATCTCCCCTTGCTATTTGGCTAAATGCAAAAAGGCACCAACAGAACTACCTTGCCCATCCACATGATGACGAAGAAAACTAAATAGGAAACCAACTGCTGACATCACAACCCACATTTCACGCCATTTATAACAATATTATGATAAAATTCAGCCCTCTGGCCAAGGCAAGCATTTAGCTCAAGCAAAAAGAGAAAACCTATCCATTAAGACTGTCTGCCATCACCCCATGAGCGGCCACCCATTCTTCCACGGCTGCGGCCATATCCTCTTCCTCCTCCACCTCTTCCTCTTTCATATCCAGTACCTGAAGAACAATAGCATAACCACAAATATTCAGGAGAAATCAAGTCACAGGTATCCCCACAAAGTAGTATGTTTCAATGCGAAATTTGGCAGCAGGGTAAACTTACCACGATAACCCCAACTTCTGCCTCTCCCACCACCTCGACCCCAGTTTGAATACACTCCATTATCTAATAGTAAACATGGAATGTACCAAGGAGGTTAATTGCCTTGAATAAATAACAAAAGTCAATGGCTAGAGAAACATAGGAGGGCGAGGAGTGGAGTGTTGAAGGGAAATAGAGTCCGTAATCCTTCAAGGCTCAGTGTTTATAATTCTTACCTAGATAATTTCCATAGCCATATACACCCCTACCACCCCAACTTCGACCTCTCCCTCTACCACGACCTCTTCCTTGGCCATATGAATCTAACAAGAGAAGTAAAAATTGATTAAGAACCAAATGAAACTTTTCAACAGCAGATTATCTAGCCATCCCAGTCACCTTCATAAACAGCATTGTAAGAGTTGCGTGCTTGTCTTGGTTGTTGCTGGGGTTGATACTGTGGCTTTGGTTGTTCCACAAAAGATGGAGCTTGGTATCTGGGAAACAATGATTCAAATCACATTAATAATGTTAATGTCAAAGCACTTATCATCTCAGTACACAGCAAGCTCCAAAGGTTACTGACAGATCAATAATCTATAATTGATGGAAGAGAAGTATGTTACAAAAATTATCAATCATCATCACATGTTATATAACAATTACAGTTCAGGAAGCCAAGGAATTGAAAAACAAAATGAGAGAACACTATTGCTGTCTTATGTACTGGCCTCCTACATTTCAATTTGCCAAAGTATATATATATATATATATATGAATTAGCTTACCCAGGAGACTTCTTGTTTAGCTCTCTGAAAGAGAGTGTGATGGTAATCATGGAGACTTGGCGAGTCTGCTCCACCCTGGATCAGAAGATAATGCCAAGATATCAAGATAACAGAAATATATAAAAATGTTATTGACTCTACACAACAATTATTTGAACTTACGGTACAAGTCCCTCTTCAATGGGTTCCCAAACATCGGTTATGCTTACTGAACTGATTGCAGTATCTTGATGCAAACGGTGATTTCTCCTCTGTATGGATTCCATAATGGGATTGTAAATCTCAGCCTTATGAAAGACAGAATGTATGCAAAGGGTAATGCTCTCTGTACGTGGGTGTTGCTATGTGTGTAGAAAAACAAATATATATACAGAGAGATAGAGAGAATGAGGCTAGTATTAACAAATCTGTTTGAAATGCATATCAACCTTTATACTCTCTGCAATAGAAACCGTTTTGCTGATAGCTTGTCCCATTGCTTTCAAGACTATCTCTTTCACATGTTTCTCCTACATATATTACAAGCAGACATTGTCATGCAAAAAAAGAAACTTTTACATCAGTAAAATACATAGTTATGGTTTACTAAAGTCACCAAATCAAAAGAAGAAGAGGTACATAAACATTAAACAAAAAAACTTTGGAGTCATTATCAACCAAGCAACCGTTTAACAATCTTAATAGTAGTTTATCAACTAAACAGTAATGGTGACCATTAAGTTCAGTCTCACCTTATACAATATGTTGCAAAGAAACGAGATTATCAATCACAACTAATGCAGACAACCAAATGCAATTAAATGCTTCATTTTTTATGTCCAAATCTACATTTAAATGCTTCATTTTTCATGTCCAAGACTATCTCTGACATTCCATTTGGTGTTCCAGTAAACCCTACACACAAACTACTTTACAAAGCTATAAAACGCAATCGACAGGTTGTTTTAATCATCAGTTTAGACATTATCGAAGCCTAAAAATATATCTAACCAAACAGAAGAAAGGTAAGAGCAAGTAATTAGCCTTTAAAAAAAATTGGCGCAAACTAAATCCTCCAAAAAAAATCAACACAAACATATCATTGAAACAACAAATAATAAATCCACCCAAAAAAATGAGGTAGACCAAGCCTCTACATTAAACTCTTATCGCTTATTCAATACGAGTAGCATAAAAGCGTCTACAGACCTGAAGAAGAGAGGTTGCATAGCTGATATAGTTTCTGATAGGACCAGCAGAGGTGATTCGTATCTCGTTCTCGTTTATTCGCGACTCTGGCCTCGGTTTCTCCACTCTTGTGTACCTATCCATGCCTTTGCCCAATGGATTATTCCGGTAGCACACAGAAACCCTTTAAAACCCTAGAGCTCAGTTTAAAACTCAAGATGGGCAAGTCAGACGGGTATATGTACCAACTTACTATACGGAATTTATAATCAAAAGTTGCCTTCAGTATAGCGTACAAAGATTTAGTTTTTTAAAAAAAAGTTGCTGTAAGAAAGTTATTATGATTGTTTTATATGGTAAAACTTAAAAGAGAATTAAGTTTTAAACTAGTAAAATACTAAACTAATAAAAAAATTAACATAAAATCTTTAAAAAAATATGTATTTTTAGGATATGAATTTGAGTTCAAACACATTTTAAATATAAAATTATATTTTAATTATAAAATTTTAAAAATGATTAATCTTAAAAGAATATAGAAGTCAATTTTATCATGTATATTATACATGTGTAATATAAAATGGTAAAAGCAACTATCATTTTATTAAAAGTTGACATATATTATAAGTATGCTGTAAAATTACTTTCATATGTATTTATAATAAAGTATCATATTTATTAAATATATTTAAATGTTATTTATTTATTATAATTATTTTCTATATATATTGTAAAAGATTAATTTTCAAAGTGCAAAATACTTAATTTTCAATATAATAATTAAAAACGTAACATAAAAATAAAAAGCATTTATTTATACGAAATGAAATTGACTTCAAATGTTATCTTTGTGTTTTTAGTGGTTGTTATAATTATTTTGTACATTTATACATTGTGGTAAGTGTATTATATTTTTTAAATTAGATCTTTTAAATTTATAGTATAATATTTTTAAAATTTTCATGAATGGACCTAGGATCTTGGAACAAGTTTGACACGGATCCAAAAATCTTGGTGATCGTCTCTATCTTCTATTTAATGAATGGAGAGTCTTTTTTGAAATCATTCACCTTGTAACTAGCCCAGAGAATATGCTTTAACAAGAATTACATAAAGGTAGATTGTGCTTTGATCTAAAATTTCAATTCTTCTATGTTTTTTCAGTAACATATTATTCTACGTCCAAAATACGAAAGAATGAGGTGTTTCTACATCTTTACCTAGTGAATTTTGTTTCACTTAACCCCTACTTCGTCGCTACATATCTTTCGGGATAAAAGATGAGAAACTTTTCTCCTATTATATGAATCTAATTTTCATTTCATCTAGAAAAAGTCATCTTTACAACTGAAGATAATATAAAAATTTTTCTTATCTCCACATTACATTTATTATTAGTTTATTATTAGTGTTTGTACCAATTAAATATTAACAAAAGTAAATAAAATTTTCAAGAGTTGTACACCAAAAGAAATTGATGAGAAATTTAAAAGTAAAATAGTTATAACTTATTAAGAATACTCTTTTAAATATATAAAAGGTAAATTATTCTAATTAGATTATTAACTTTATTTGTACATAAAATTATATTTACATATGAAACAATGTCTCAATAGGAATCTCGCTAAGATGCAAAGTTGAGGGAGATCTAGAAGTACGTGATCTTACCTTTAGCTAATAAAAAATTTATTTTCAATAAACCCACAAAAAATAGGTTTTGAAAACGATTCAAATAAAATAATAGCTAAATACTTAAACAAATAATTGCATAAAAATAAAATGATAATCAAAATCAAAGTGAAGCTAACCATAAGTAATTAAATAAACAAACAAGAAAGAAAACAAATAAGTAAATAGAACAAATAAGCAATTAAAAATATGAAATAAATAAATAAAATAACTAAACAAGCAAGTATTACAAGTAAAGCATTTATGCTAACAAAAGACACAAGAATCGAAGGAAAATGTTCAAATGGCCTATGAAAAGAGAAGGATTTCTCTATGTAGTCTCTACTTGTATCCTAGGTTACGAAAGTTTCTTATTGAGGGCTAAGTTCTTAGTAAGCTCTAGTAGAATCATATCATTTGTGATCATCTCCCCTTAATTATTCTTAGGTTTTCCTCTTTTTCTCTTACAGTCCCTAAGTATAATTTTCTTATATCTTCTTACTAGGGCATCAAGATGTCTTCCAAGATGTCTTCTTTGAACATGTCCAAACTATATAAGCTTTGTCTTCCTTAATTTACTATCAATATTAGCTACCCCTAACTTGTCTCTTGTTGCTACATTATCTTCTTGTAAGGTTACACATCCAACAAAGCATCCTCATCTCCACTACCATTAACTTTTGATTATACACCTATTTGATAGGCCAACACTTCGTCCCACAGATCATGGTCGAACTAATTGTTAAATAGTAAAATTTATCTTTTAGCTTAAGTGGTATCTTCTTTTCACATCAAACTCCTGAGGTATCCTTTCATTTAAGCCACCCTAATTTGATTACAATGAACTATGTCATCATCTATCTTGCCATTGCTTCAAATGATGGTTTTAAGGTACGTAAAACAATCTTTTTGTGATATAACTTATGTACCAATCTTGACCTCCACATTAGATGTAACTCTAACTATTGCAAATAGGAAGTAACTTAACAAAGATCCTTTAGATAGCCTAATATTGATAGTTTTGTATCTTTTAACACCTTCATACATATCAATATGTAAATAAATAATTTACTTAATTAAAATTTATTAAAAATTTTATAAATAAATCAAGGTTTATTATAAGATAAGCTCCATAAAAATATATAATTATTTGAAACTTATTTTTTAACTTTCCTTGTAAAAATAAAGAATATTAAAAAATTAAAAGTTTTATTTAACTTTGTAAAATCAAGATTTATGTAAACATAAAATTATACTATAGATTTGATGTAACATCCTTATAATAATTTATAAGGAACTGCTATAAATAAAGTAAAAATAAATGTACATATTTAAAATAAAAAATTAATATTTGAGTAATAATAAATGTAACACCCACCCACTTATCCCTTGGGAGGATATGCAGATGTCATACAAGATAGCACTGAAACAAACTAAAACATGCTAAAGCATTTGCAGAAACTCAAGTAACATACATTTCATTTCATAGGTTGGGTCATATTCAAAATTTAACATACGCATGGTACTTATTACATACAAGCCTTAAATCCAAATCCAACCCATATTAAGGTTATTACAAACCATCAAACAAAATCCAAATTTCAATATGTCTCATTACATTTAATACAACTAAAAAACAAACCGAACATTTCCAAAATAAAACACAATCTCCTTGGCCATTGTGGTTATCTTTGTCCCAGTCTTTAAACCTTCTTATCAAAACCTACACGGAGGTAAAACCATAAAGCCTAGTGGGAAATAACTAAACAAGATATAAGTTGGCGATTGCTTCTAACAATCGTCTAACATTCACATAATCATATCACATCTTAAACAATCTTTAATTGCTCATATTAAAGCACAATCTAAATAACATGTATCTCAAAACATAATATAACATATCAAAACAGGATCTACTGGCTTCAAAGCAAAACTTATAAGTATTAGAAAAATATACCATAATATCATAATAGAACTTTAAAGTACTAGAATAGAACTTGACTGTATCAAAACAATATCTGATTATATCAGAACAAAACTTAGTTATTTCAGAATTGAGCTTGATTGTATCATAATTGAGCATATAACAAAATACAAAGCAAGAAAGCTTGCTAATCCTTTTTACATAAGTGGATAACGGGATCAGAATAGAAGATACACATGTTTGGTATCTAAAACAGAAGAGATTTAAGTCTTTGAAATAGAAGACACAGAAGTTTCTAAAATTGGAAGATACCAGAGTTTGGTAAAGAAGACATCGAAATGTCTAGTCATAGAAGACACCTTAGTGTCTAGTTACAGAAGCAGCTACAAACCCTTATAAGCATGTATATTTACCTAAGACTAGGACTTGGCAGTTTTAAAACAAAATATTTCAGATTTCATAATCATATGCAAAAGATGTAGTGCATAACATATATCTTTATTCCAGTTTTAAGAGATTTCATAATCATATGCAAAAGATGTAGTGCATAACATATATCTTTATTCCAGTTTTCTCAAATTTAACATAATCTTTCACATCCTACAATTAACATATCTCATGAACATAAACATTTGTAATAATGTACCAATAAATGCATTATGTATTTACACATTACATATAATCACACAAATTTCCAATTCACAAACATTCATATTCAATTCTCATCATATAAGCCTTTTGAAACACATTTGTGTTCATAAAGACACATTCATCCTTGAACACACCATACATTTTAACATTGGACATAGTATTTACTAACCACACATTCCTTAATGGATTACCTCAATTAACAATCCATAACTAAATTAACTTTTACTTAATTAATCTAACCTCAATTTAAGTTCATTTCACACCTTAAACAAGTCCAATTAAGTCCCAATGTACCAAATAAAATGACCTAACCTTCTATAGTTCAATAATTGCATAAAACCAAGTTTTTCACCTTCCAACCATTTCGTACGATTGTGGGAAGGTTCCTTAAAAAATCCCAAAATCGTGGGATGAGTGAACCAAATGTTCACTCACCCACAACCTTCAGTTTGTTTCTAAAACTCAACGTCTTCACTTCCATTCAACACACCTTCACCAAAGTTTATTAATTTCACTTCAATTCTACCTTATTCATACTTCAATACCTCATAAAATTCATGTCCAAACCAAAAAAAATCATTCATGAAGCATCTCACAATCCATGGTCTTTCGAGTATCAATATCCAAAGCGAAAGCTATCAAACAAGTATCATGTTCCAAACCTCAATTCATCATCAATTCAATACATGTTCTATCCAATTCAAGCATAAAATAATTCATATTATAGCATGCAATCAAGTTTAGCATTCCTTTACCTTCTTAACTTCAAATTTTAACTCCAAAGAACTAGCTATTCCAGTCCTTCCAAGCAGTCAACACATATCTAAGATCAAGGTGCAAATTTTAGCACTAATAAGACAGTAGCAAAAAATAGCAAAACCTATTTCTTAATGTAGTAACTTAAAAAGATTCCAAGTGAAGATGATCCAAAATCAAGTAAAATTCCAGAAGTTGAGAGGGATTGAGAGGTTTCGGTGGTGAGAGTAGTGAGAAGGCAGTAGAAACACCAAATGAGCTAGAGTGATTCAGCTCTTACCTTGCAAGGTGTCCTAACTTTGAAGGGACACGTGTCCTTTTATAGGGTGACCTACATGGCAAACATAGAATTGAGTCACTTATATTCTTATCATGTTGCCAAATGTCACCACTTAATTAGGCCACTTGTCACTCAACCAATGCCGGCAAATGTCAATGCATTAGCTATGCCAAATGTCACTAACTCATAGGCTTAGTCATCCAATTTTTTATGAACCAACTTGTCTTGACACTTGGCATTTTTCTAGTCCAAATGTACATTTTAATACTTTAATTTCCTAATGATACTAATTAATTCAAAATCACTAAGTATGATCCATTAAATCAAAATTCAAAACATATACAAGTTACAATCATGCCACAGTTTTAACACCTATAACACATGTACTTTCATGAACATGTAATATTTCAACTATGGTATAAATTGGGGCCTTACAATAAATTATCATAAAATATTTGTTTAAATAAAACATAAATATTAAAATAAATAAAACAATTTATAATAAAAATTTAATTTTTAGTTTTGTATTAAATTGCATTTAATTCTACTTTCTATTATGGTTTACGCTTTTTGTTTTGTTATTGTTATTACTTTTTTTTCTAAAAATTGAAAATATTTGATTAATATTTATAATATAGATGAAAAATAAAATGATTTATAGACAAATGGCTAGTGTGAGAGTGTCCCACTTCTTTCTTCTTTGGTTTTCATCCTTCTTACTTCTGGTTCCGCTTTTCTCCTAGTTTTTTTTATCTTTCCCCCATTGATCTCTAGCTTATTTCAACTTTCTCCCAACTCTTTCTTCGTTGTCTTATTTCTTTTTCCTATTTCTTGGCTTCTCTCGTGTTGGGCCCCAAATTTTGTTTTCTTGATATTATTAAGTATGATTTAATTTGATTTATGATTTATGACATAGTTTGATTTTATTGAAAATATTCATGGAAAATGTGGATTTAATTAAGTTTAGTATGAAAAAATGGTTATGAAAGAGTAAAAATGTTTGAGGGCAAAATGGTCAAGGCACTTGAGTTATGATATTTAAGGCTAAGCAAAGGAGGGAATTTGAGTCTTTGTATCTCCTTTTAGGTTTAAGGAGTTAAAGGAAAAGAGGAAAAGAAAAGAAAGGGAAAATAAAAAGAAGAGAAAAATAGAAGAGAGGAAGTCGTAGAGAGAGGAAGAAGAGGAAGAAAAAGAGGAAGCTCCGGTTTGTTGATTTTTCAAAGGATCGACGCATTCTTCAGGTTTGTTTAACTCTTCTACTCTTGTTTGGGTTGAATCAAACCCTAGATTTGCATGGATTGAGT
>JANITW010120453.1:0-17894 GCA_027564335.1 Erythroxylum williamsii | reverse complement strand
TTTCTTGTTATAGATGATGACATTAACTAGCTCCCGTGAAGGAAATATCTTTGAGTCTTTGTATGCATTAGCATGTGAACCTCACAGTTTGGTGCAAAAGTATACTGTATGCAATACAAATGGCATGAAATTTTGCACTGAAGCCTGTGATCTGTGTAGGATTACTCAAAATAATGGTGTTGCAGTGTCAGGAAATTATGGGGAAGATAATATTACATTTTATGGGAGACTGATAGATATTATCAAGCTTGAATATGTTGGGGTAAAAGTGTTGTGCTTTTCAAATGCAAATGGTACAATCCTAGAAATTCAAATATGAGGCTCAACGACATTCTAAAAAGCATCAACATAACTAAGTTTTGGTTCAAGGATGACCCATTTATTTTGGCAAACCAAGCAAAGCAAGTCTTTTTTGGTGGAAGATTTATTACTCGGTTCAAATTAGCGAATTATGCAAGAATGTGAAGTTAAACATGTGTTTGATATCCCATTGCATGGTAATAAAGAAGATTCAAATAACATTAAGGAGTTTATTGAAGTTCCAGTGGAAGTTGAGGAATGTTCCTTAGAGGTTTTAGATCGAAATGATATTGCATTTGATGTAATAAATAACATTGTATTGAATTTCGAGCAATGTTTGAATGATGATTAGGATGGCTAAGGGACAAGAAGTAGTGAGAATGAATGTGATATTATATTCGAAGAGTCCACTGACGATGATGATGAATAAATTCTTATTATGCACTTAAACCTTTGTTATTTTATCTTCATTGATGAATAAATATCTTATTATGCAATTGAACCTTTTTAGTGCTTGACCGTTTGCATTTGGTAGTTCCTTCTGATTTAGTTTGGCTCAAGAATGTTTATTTAGGAATGGTCCTACAGTTGGCATTTATGTTTGTTTTAGGCAAGCAGTAATTAAAATTGTTGTGAACTAATGGACAAGTCTTATTCTGAAGTCAGTTAACTTTCTTAAAGTCCACTATTTATAGGAACTTAATAATATAACAAGCTCATTAGGTTGGCTAATAAGTCTTGATGAAAATACAACCAAACTCAAAAGAATTGGATATGCTAAGATATTATTTGAAACATATTTAAATAGAAAATTTCCATATTCTATAAGGATAGTGAAAATAAATGATGCAAGAATACTGGTTGAAGACTGAATCAAATTTGTGTATTTGTTGAAAGTAATAAAGAAATATCACAAGTTAGGGACGCCTAAAGTTGAAGAGATCCTGAACAAAAATAAGCTTGGTACCTCTAAAGAGAGTGTGGATACAAGCTTCTTACCTTCAAATTCCTTGAATTGACCAACCGTATACTCATCAATAGCATCAACCATGTAGAGGACTTCATAACCCTTATTCTTCAACTTCTCAAGGAACTTATCTGCAGTGTTTTATGTATAGGTCCTCATTATCTGCTTTCCTACATCATATAATTGGCTTATCCGTTTAATTCCACTTATAGATAAAAGTTAAATGCCACCAATAATTATTTCACTCTCTTCACTTCATATAGCTACACTTTATGTTTATAAATTTTGTTCTTATAGCCCTTTATTTGTCACAGTTGATAAATTTAACAGTGCAAATTACTGTTTCATTTTAGGTTGATCCATCAGCTATGGTGTCATTTGTAGTGGAGCAATATCTAGAGGTAATTATCTAACTTTAAAATTCTTAAGTTGTTTGCATATTACCTAGTGTTCTGGATGCTTTTATATGCCTCATCTATCTATACAACCCCCATCCTTGTATTTATTTGCCCAGAAAAGGATTGCTAATAAGAACTGAGTCTTATAATAGACTTCATCATCAACTTCCTATACTTACCAATTTAAATAATTTAGATTTAATGAATGAACTTGAACAGAGCTAAAGACCTCTATTCTCTTTTAAGATATAGTAAGCGTATTTAACTGAATACTATTATTCTTAAAATGAGTTGAGTATGTGATATTATATAAGAATATTTGTATTTGTAGGTGAGAGTATGTGATATTATATAAGAATAATATGACACACTCTTAAAATCAGTCAAGCATATGTGATATTATATAAGAATATCACATACTCTTATACAATATCACATACTCTTAAAATCAGTTAAGAGTATGTGATATTATATAAGAATATTTTTATTTTTATTTTTAATAGTAAAAAATATTTTACAATTAATAATGCAATCATCATTAACTATATATGCAACAGTTGTCCCATAGACTGTTACAATAATCAATCCAAGCTAAAGATAGAAACTGTAATCGTAGGTAACTCAAATTTTCTTAACGAGTCATATATTGTTCCTTGGATTAGGCTTCAGAATTTGATCTAAATTCCATCCAACTTCAATCAGCTCTAGAAGATTTTGATCATTCTTGTTTCCTTTAGTGACCTAAACCCATAGCATACTTCTGGGTCCAGGATCTAACAATGGTCTCATACTTGGCTTTGCCCGTCTTGTACATGTGAGCAATCTCAGGTGCAAGTGGATCATATGGAAAAGTACATTTAAAAGCTATTTCAATGGTAGGTTTTTAACTTCAGATAACTATCTCCATTAAATGACCATTAAACGATTAAATAGAGGCCAAACTTAAGGAGATAGATGCAATGATAGGTACAAAAGGAAACTTTAGAGATGTTGGAAAAAAACAAATTTTCATTTATCAAAATCGAGCATTGAATTCTTGGAAAATCTAAATCTTGTTGGGAAAAAATGGAACTGCAAGTAAATACCCAAACCCTTGTTTCAATTTTGTCGTGTATTGAAATTTGATGGACTTGTGGTTGTGATAATTAAAAAAAATGAGTGAGACATCACACCAAGTCGGCTTTCAAGCAATTGGTTTTAAGACATATCTTCAGATAACTATCTCCTGAAAAAAATAGGCTCGTACCTCTACATAGATTGTGGATATAAGCTTCTTACCTTCAAATTCCGTGAGTTGACCAATCACATAGTCATCAATGGCCTCAACCATGTAGATGACTTCATAACACTTCTTCTTTAACTTCTCAAGGAACTTATCTAAATGTGGAAATTATGGAAGTTAAGAAATTACAGAAGTTAGAAATTATAGAAGTTAAGAAAAAGTGGAACTTGGAGGAATAATTACAGAAGTTACAGAAGTTAAAATAAATGTGGAAGTTTCTGACCCTTCTAAAACTTGGAGGAATAATTTACAAAATTTATAACAGATTGGTCAACTTAATGCAATCACTTGTTGCAGGAACTAAGATTAGACTAGTGGACTTCTGATTCATTAGAAAATATAATGGTATTAAAATCTGCCAAGGTAAGTCAAGGTGAACTAATGCTATTTCTTGTTGCCAATAGATGTAGCTTCTTATGTATGGTCATTTGTTCAGAACATTAACAAAAGTAACCTAAATTTTCCAAATGTTCAACCTATTACCAATCCTAATTATCATTTTAGAGCCATATGTTCAACCTATTACCAATCCTAATTTGAATAAAATGCTATATAACATCCCTCCATTTTAAGATTTATGTTAAGCTTCAAGAAGAATCATAGATTACCTTAATTGTGCAAATGCTTTTATCCTTCAAATAATGTCTATTTAGCCATTTTATCCATAGTAAATCTTTTCATGTATAATTCTCTATAATCTTTTATCCAAAAGAGTCCTAGTAACTAGTTGTATAGTAAGATCCCTAGTCACCCTTCTTCCTTTGGCAAGCATGAGCCATCTTAACTTACCTTTACAAGAGGGGAAGGGTTTTTTTAATCCTTGTGTTATGACAAACTCTTGCTTTTGCTTCTTTAACAACTAGTGCGCTTATCTATCTTACTAGTGACAATCAAATCTATAATCCTATCACTCACATTCCTTTCTTTTTTGAAATGTGGTGATTCATATCCTTTTTTTACATTATATCATCAAAATTTGCTTCCATATCACTATCATCATCATCACATTTTGCAAATCTTTGGGTGTTGGACAGGGGTAGCAAATGTCATAAGAATTTGCATTCTCGAAACATTAGGTACGTAAAGCACCAAAATTATTTCTCAACCCACAGACTTTTCTTGTGTCAAGTTAGTTAAACAACAATGGTAAAGGCATTTTCAGAAACAACTAATTTGTAGAAGCTTGAGATTTGACTAATCTACATCAAACATAAGTCCTTGTTGCATCTTGAAGTATACATGCAAACCCTCATACAAATTAATCAAAAAATAAAGCAAGTGGCCACTTGATGAATGACGGGACGAGCTTAGTTGCTGTAGTCTCAATGTGACAAGTTTTATTCTCTTAGTTATTCTCTTGAATAGCCTGTTTTCATTTATAATCTATATAAAACACTAGAAACCAAAAATTTTAGTCCACTCACACTAACAACTAGTTTTTAGTGAATTTAATGCATAGATTTTGTGTCTAATGGTCATTTATAACATTTAAAATTAAACTTCGGTAGCCAATTTTCTAGTTGAAAGTAAGTAAACAAGTAATTTGAATGTGAGTTCATTGTAAAACCCTCCAAAAGCAAAGTTTTGGCACTGAGTAGACATGGATACACTTACAAGGATTAGCTAAAGAGCAATTTTATACACTGATCAACAAGCTGGCTTGAATATGTCAGAAAAGTGTTGTCAATGATATAATTGATATAAGGTTTTCAATGAGGATTCCTTAGGGTTTAAAGTATTGTTTCCAACTATTGTTTTTGCAGATTGTACTAAAATACAAAGTAAGAGACAATCATCTATCTTTTCATTAATCTATATAGAAGGTAATAGCTGTCATTATGCTAATCTAGCTTTCTATTTACTTTATATTGACAATAATTTGATTTACAATTTGTCTCAAAATATGTTTGTATAACTATCCACCAACTATGGTGTTGTTGGGCTAATTTAACAACTGTGAGAGCTATTGTCTTAGAGTCTAGGTGACATAAATTCCTACTTATATGCTTAATTTTATGATATTTTGGATTGTTTTACATTATATATTAATAGTTAAAGTTTAATTTGTGGGTTGCTTGTAAACTACAATCAATTCATTTCCATAAAATAATGATTAACTTAGTTTTTGCTTTGTTTAACATAATATTATATTATTATAATGAATAACTCAATTTGTCTATAATTTAAGATCATGTCATCACATTTTGGACTGTTGTTCATTACATTATTTGATCTTATTTTTTTCTTATTAGGACATTATAATCAGTACTCAAAAGTTCAAGATAAGTGGATCTTGATACTATATAAGCATATACTAAATAAGCTCATATAAGCATATACTAAAAAAGCTTACTTTTTATAGTATAATGGGGAAAAAAAGAAAAGGAAAGATATCATAAAAATGGCCATAGATACAAAAAGTAAGCTAAGAATTTGCTTTTACGAAACCTCAACTAATCACTAGCCATGTTAAAAGTGAATGCGACAATGCTAAGAGCTAAGAAACCACTTCTAACCTGCTTCACTATTACAGTAAAATGAGAATATGTTAGGGATAGATGGATGCATGCATAGAGCCATCAAATTTTATTCTTCTCATTTGAATTCCTATCATTATACCAATCTTTTATTCTTTCATGTAACCTTCTAAGTTGATTTGACGTATGACTTTTATATTGCTCGTACATCTTTATATCTCTATCATGGGAATAAAACTCCTTTAAAAGGGAATTTCCAGTCATTTTGGATGGAACATGTATACAATGCATATGAATATTAGACTATTAGCTTATCAATTGAAAGAGAATAATATTGTAGCTAAAGTGGAGCGAAATGGAAGGGGATTTAGAAAATAATATGGTAATTGATACCAACAAAAGATCCCCATTTATCCTGCTTTGCTTCACATGAATGTAAAGACTAATAAACTTTTTTAATAATTGTAGTTCTTATTTACTTAGTTATATGTGCTCTTTTTCACTTAGTTTTATTTCAACATTCAAAGTCCCAATCAAATTTTGTCAATAACCTTCTTTTGTACAATTAAAAATTCGTTTAAGGAGGATTGTATTATTTAACAAAATTATCATCTACAATAACCATATATGAGAACTTGATGAAATTCACAGGGCATTATGATAGGGATTCTTTGATTTTGGTTAGAGTTAGAAAATCACCTATCAGCTTTCTTGGCTTGATGAGCAATTAAGTGACCTTATAGAAATATTATTTGGTGAGTTACTAGTTGTTATTAAAAGAACAGGTTTGCATGTGAAAGGAGGGGATAATTGAACTTACATATTGCCTAGTTAATTGGTGACATATTATTTTATTGACATACTCTATTTTTAAAGGTAACCTGTACATTGATGTAGCTGCATTATTTGCTTATACATCGCTGTCTCTAGTGCATTTGTGAATATGATCTTCAGCTAAAATTAATGAAAACCTTCTTATTATTCTACCCATGAATGTAGGTGTTGTTGGGGTGACAGGAATATAGTAAGCAACTATCTTTAAGCTACCATCATATCTTCTAGTTTCATAGCCGAAGATGATTTCCATCTTTTACTTCCATCAACATAATATAATCTAATGAAAATCTTTTACATGGATAGATAAATTAGTTTGTACATTTCATATTAATCCTCATTCTTTAAAACACTATAAGAGGATAATATTAGACACTATTTGATCCATACCATAAATTGTTTTGGAAAAATGAAAACTTTTAGGGCATTGTAACAAAAGTATATAACTGTTATGTAGTTTTGAACTGTAGTCCTCTCCTCTTTAAGGTTTTGGTATATGGATTATTGGGTTCATTTATGAACAATTTGTTATCAAAATACTTGAAATTTACATATGCAAATTTAGTCACATACTTGAAAATGCAATTTGTTATCAAAATACTTGCGAATGTAATACACATTTTCATATCAAAATACATTTATGAAATTTACATCTGCAAACTTAAATATGCACATTCTCTGCTATTTTGTTATCAAATGGAAAAGTTACAAAAAGTTAGTTTATTCATGTTTCTTCCCTAAAAAGCAAATTCGCATGCATGGATGCACACATTAACAAGAATATAAGAGCAGAATCATGCAATTTTTTCTGGATTCTTGATCTTTCTTTGTCATCCATCAAGTTTTCCTGACAAAACCTTTTATGAATAGTATTATGAATTTAGCCATAATTTAACCAAATCCAATTGCCATCCAAACCTTCAACTACTATAACTACCATACTTTGTTGGATTTGAACTGATTGATTAGGGAGGAGAAATAAGAATTTTGAATCATTTATAGAGAGCATATCAGTTTTTTCTGTTTTCTTTGAATATGTTTGATGAATATTACTTTGAAATCTAATGTCGATGTGAATGCAGGTGATTCACATGGGACCTGGTCTACCCATAAAGAAGAATAAGGCTGCACCAAGTAGCTTAGTACCGACACAACTGTAGTCGCAATACCATCAGCTTATTAGAAGTGTAGCTAATTAGCCATCTACTCGTATGCAATCATAAGATCAGACACCTACACCTTGTGAGCCTATCCAACACCAAGAGAAGTCACATCTAGGCCTAGTACTCATCCTAGAGATAAATATGAATACATTTTGAATATGTTTCTCAATATTAGTTCTCCTTCAACTTCTCAAAAGATGACTCCAGCTTCTAATTATCAAACACCAGTAAATCACACTATTCTTCCCACTGTGGCCTCTTCTTCTGCAAGCATGACAGGTATGATCTTTCACATCAAATTGGTGAAATTTATTAAGTTTAATTATTTTGTTTACCTAACCAATTAAGAGTATGTTATATGCTAATTATAAACTATTCCTTTTCTATTTTAGGAACCACGACTGATCCCAAAAAAAACAAGAGGTGTCACAAAAACACACAGATTGGCAAAGATTAACAAGGTGATAGGTAAGAGATTGGAGGTAGAGATCTCCCCTACTGAAGGACGACCAACTAACTTCGTACAATCTGTCAAATTATCGAGTGAGATTGGTGTGGTATCTCGAACTTCCTTACTTGTACAAAATGACTGTACATGCATTCGTTGACAATTGCTAGGTATAATTGATTTATAAATGTGATTATAATAGGAATTGTGAATTGTTTGTATTGAAAATTGATTTTTGAGATTATAAGCATTGATTTAGAATTTTCGATGAAATATGAAAATTTTCTTAAAATTAAGGGTATTTTTGGACTACAAAAATGACAAGTGGCAGAAAATTGATCAATAGTTGTAGAAATAAGAGCCAAATGACAATGGAAATTTTTATATGCGATATTGGGAGTTAATGATATGTGTCACTGAAAAGTAGGAGTCAATTGGATTAGAAATTTGGGATAAATAGACTGATTATTAAAGAGGACCCATTAGAAACCACAAAATGGTGACATATGGCAAGTGAAAAGTGTCACTTGCCATGCCACACACCTCATGCTCATAACTTACCCTTGTAAAACCAATGTTCATTTGTTCTTCACTTGTGGTTAAATGCTCTCTCCTTCATTTTTCTTCATTCTTCTTCTCCACCATCTACAACACTCTCTTCTCACCCTTTCAACGTGAGCTTTGCTTTAATCCTCCATTTCTACTCCAAAGTCAGGTTGTATTCTTCATTTATCACAAAAGACCTAACTATTCCACCTTTAAATGATGATGCACATGTGAGAGAAGGAAGCTAGGGTTGAGAGAGATTTTGAAGAATCTTGGAGCTTAATCGAGTAAGTAACCTATTACTCTTCATGGATTTGATTAATGAAGCACGTTTGATAATAGTTGGAGGTTAAATGTTCATAAATTAAGGATGGGTATATGCAGAAGCATGGATGAGAAATGTGTTTAGATTCATTTCTTGCTTTTGTATTGATGGGTATAGGAAAAAGTACAGAAAAACTGGATACATAATTAGTTTTTGTTCTATTTTCTTAAGGAATTAATGTGAATCTCTTTGGGTGTTCTTGTGATGAAATAAAAGGAGTATAAAGCTAAAGAAAGGGAGTAATGTGGTATGTTGAAATGGCAAGAATTAAGGTGATAGTTAGAAGTGAAATGAAAGAGAAAATGAAGATGAATATGTATATATATGTATGTTTTGTTATTAGTGTTCATGATCAATCATGGAATATAATTTGTTTATGGATGATATTGAGTTAAAATGGAGTTGAGAATGAGGATTAAATGAAGTAGATTAGTTGATCTTAGTATAAGATGTGATAGGGTAAAATCTAGAATCAAAATTGGAAGATGATCTAGAAAATGTAGTAGTAGTATGTTCACTGAGTATGCTTCATTCTTTTAGCCATAGCTTTTTCTCTAGTTATCCAGATAATATTGTTCTTGATTTAGATTAAACTAGAGACATACGTGATTATGACATCAAATTCAAATTCTGTGTTTAAGAGTCTCAAAATCTAACATGAATTTACAAAAGTAGGTATGCTTCTATGAAAGTTCACTGTAGTAAACTTGTTGCTTCATTGTAGCGAATTTACAAGTTTTGGTTAAAATTCCTCTCAGAGAAAGTTTGTCGCAACCAACTATTGGTTTTGTCATGGCGAACTTGTGATATTTTTGTGAAAATTTCTCTCGGGAGGAGTTCACCACAGCCAACTTCTGGCTTCGCCACGGCTAACTTCCCTACTCCTTGAACATGTTTTGGTATTTTCACAATATCTTGTTCTTTAGTTATCTAAATGGAATGATTTTTGATTTGGAGTAAACTAGAGACATAGGGATAAAAGGTTTATGAAGAAATAAAAATCTAATTTGGTCTCTAAGAATTTCAATTTTGGGGTAGAAGTTGAGTATAGGGTATTGTCTCAGTATAAGAACAGTCCAAAATTATTTAAAGTATAACTTCTAAAATAATGAATCAAATTGAATGATCTTGGTGTCATTAGAAACTTAAGAGATAGGAGAACAACTTTTTAGAAGAAAGTGTTGTCAAATTTTCCCATTTGCATTGTCTAAATGATCAGGAATAGTATACCTAAATGTTTGGAGAAAAATCTTAAATGATTCATTGGGTTATGAAATTAGATTCAAATGGTTTATTTGAGGTATAAACCCTAAGTACAAATTTTACTTAGGTGAGTTTTGATATAAGACTAATAATGTGATGAGAATAATGGAAAGATATTCAGGATTGTCAAGAACATGCATGGTATATATTCCATATACACATGTATGCATAAATGAATGCTTATAATTATGCAAAGTTATTAATGTGTGTGTTGCATAATTTTGATGTGCAGGATAAGCGTCTACATTCCGAAGTTTCTAGATTATGGAAGCTAATGCTAATATGGAGCGTACTGTGAGTTGACCTAGACGGTCTTACTTACTAATTGTTCTATTTATATTATGTATTGATTGATTATGCAATGTGAATGTGATTGTACTGATTCTAGACATTGAATGTTCGTGGAGTTTGATGCATGTGAAAATCAAGACAAGTTCTCATTGAATGTGAATTTGACGAAACATGTGATGAATAATTTAATTGTTAAATGCTGGACCTAGTTTCGAAGAAAAATGGAAATATGCATATGAATGAAAAAGTGATTCTCAACTTCAGTATTGAATGCCAAACTTAGGTTTGATGATATGTGAAAGTAACTGAATGATCATATGTGATTAATGCATTCCATTACATGAATGCATAAAAGATAAGGGTAATTGTGACTAGAGTCGCCAGTGAAAAAGAGCTTAAAGCTTATACTGTGATCAGAGCCTTAGGCTTAATTATGAATGTACCCGATATCTACTAAGGGATATAGGAAATTATCCAATATAGCTCGGTATCCACGAGGGATATGGGCAGCCCGGTATCTACTAAGGGATATAGGTCAGTGAAAAATGCACTTGGTCATAACAAAGTAACAAATTGGAAGTGAGTCTCATAAGCACTGCACATGCATATGAAAGTACGATTAAAATATTTAACTAATTTATGAGTATGATATGTGTTAAATGTGAATTGTGAAATAAGTGATCAAAATGATATGTGATGCTATTTGATTATGATTGAAATGATGTGAATTAAGTGATTGCATGATCTGTACATGTTCTGTGATTGAGTGAGCCATCGAGGATGGTCACTCACTGAGTTCGCAAAACTTAACCAAAATTTGTAATATTTTTCAGGCTCTAAAAGGTTACCTCATTAAGCTAACGGGTGTATAGCCATTTTATACAAGCAAGAGATTAAGTCAAGATCAATTTGCATCTGTATTTTTATTTCTTATTTTTATATCAAATTATGTTTTTCGTAATGATTGTATCATGTGTATGTAAATAATTCTATTTTGTAACAACTTTCCAAATTGGAAATGTTAGTAAATGATCTTAAAGTGTAATGCTATTATGTTTATAAGTGTTTTACCTTTATAATGGGCCCGAGTGGAAAGTGAAATTTTGATGATTTGAATGGGCTCAATTTGGTTATTGATTTTCGCATATGCTTGTGCTATTTTTTTGAAAAACTTTTACTGAGTTTCAAGTGTTTGACTGTTCTAGCATGCCACCCTCACAGGGTATATACTCAGATATCACTCAGGATGTCAAGTACGTGTCTTAAGAAAGTGGGATGCTACATTAAATATGGATAAATAGAAGTTACAAAGGTAGTTTAGCACTGGTAAAGTTAATGTGCAATGGAATATATAAATAGAAGTTACAAAGGTAGTTTAGCACTGGTGAAGCTAATGTGCAATGGAATATATATGGAGTAGAGAATGACTAGTATAAGAGTTAGTGACTTCTCTTTAACCATTCAAAGATTTTACAATGGCTTCCTTGTTGTTTTAGATCCTTATCTCTTTTTGATTATCTTGTTGCCTACTTAGTTCCCTTGCTCCAAACTCATGTTTCCTCCTTCTTCACCACTTTCCACTTCTAAGCTATCTACGTAAACTTCCTCCTCCTACTCACAATCCTCTTGTTGGGTCTTTTATTGGCTTAGGGACATCTTGTTCTTTTCTCTCTTTAATTTGTTCCTGCTTATACATCATTACCATTTGTGGAATAATAATTTGAAAACCGTTCCCTGCTGTTTTATTTTATTTTCATTTTCTTTCTCTATAGTGATTAACCCCCTTTTAAATTTGTTAGATTAGCACCATAGAAAGCCTAACCCCTTTACCTTCAAGCCCTTCACCTACCCTTACTAAACAAACCTTTGTTGAGACTCCTGCTTTCTTTTCCATTATGCATAACTCTAACACTCTGGTCAAGGGATCTTCTAATACAACTGATGATTTTACCAATGCTTCTCATTTCTTCTTTAGTGGTGGATGACACTTCTTTATTGGTGAAACTAGAAAGTCACCCCCTCCCCATATAAAGAACTCCATGCAAATGTACAGCCCCCTAAGGACATTTTGCTACTAAGTGCTCTTAAATGGAATTCCAGTATAGTGGGTTTTTTATTTAATAAAGAGAACATACCTTTTTGATAATTTTTACATAGACCAAGCTTCATTGGTGGAAAATAGGGGCTAGTTGAAATATTTATCAATCATAAAGGACTCTTAATTTTCAATTTTATCTCGATAAAAGAAGCTCATAAGGTTTTTTAAATTGAGCCTTGTCAAATTAAAGATAAACCTATCTTATAATGTAATTGGTCTCTTGGATTGAAGTTGGATCATATAAGGCTTAAGCATGTTCTAGTATGGATTAATATTCATATTTTTCCCCTTAAATATTGGCCCACAATGGGTATGAGCTATTTAGCAAGTTATATAGGCCAACCACTATGTATGGATGAGCACATTGTCCCTTTTAAGGGAATAAGTTTTGCTAGGCTTTGTGTTCAAGTTGAAATATCTCAAAATTTTCCTGATGTTATCTCCTTAATGCATTTGAATGATTAGGAGGGGCTTGTTGACTTTGCTCATATCTCGTACAATTCAAAGTTGACCTCTAATATACTAGGAAAATAATAATAAAGGACCATTACAGTTTTTTAGAAATGGTATTATGAAAAATTAAAGTGCTTAGACCCTTAAAATTTTACCTTAATCTATGAGATAATAGGGAATAAGCATACTAAAACATATGATTGCGTTGTTAATGAGGCAAACCAAACCTTTATTTCTTCTGCTACAATATAGTAATAAGGAGAATTCTCCTATTATCTTTATTGACCCTCAAGTAGCTTATCAATCAGTTATGTCAAATGGTGAAAACACTAGTTTAACGCATTTGGATAAGGAGATCAATTATGATTGAGTGCTTATAGCTTATATTTTTACAACTTCATGTTCAAGCTCTCTAGATTTTAACAAAATTTTAAATGTGGATACTTATAATATCAAGAACTGCTTATCTGGTGTAAGTAACTCAGAATCCTTCATTCCTATTACCAGAAGGCGACTCAGAAGGAAGAATAAGGATAAGGGTATTAAGGGCGATTATTCTTCTTTTATCCCTTCTAGAGCTTGTAATGTGAGGGGGATTAATAACTCAATAAGTAGTAAGTTATTGTTGATTATGTTTTCTCAATTAAAATTATGATTTTTGGAGATCTGGTAAGCTTAAGGAGTTAGTTTGTGAGGAACTTTTTTAATTAAGAAAAAGACTATAATTTTATCTCTAATAATCAGTTTCATCACGAGGGGAAAATAATTATTATTTTTGATCCATATAAGGCTAATGTTGTTTAATCTTTTATTAATGGATAGCCTATTCGTTTCACCATTAATTTTCGGTGAAGCAATTACAAAGCATATTTCTCTTTCATCTATGCTTCCAATTTTTTATTTTAGAGATCTAGCCTATACAATATTCTACTTACAAGAAGATCTAACATATTATTCCTTTGGATTATAATTGGTGATTTCAATTTTACTCTCTTCTCTTTGGATCTCAAAGTGAGAATTGCATTAAACTTCCTTTCAATGAGATGAGGGCTTTATTTGCTAACACGTTTGTCATTAACTTGGATTATAAGAGCCAACTACTCATTTGAAGCAATAAACAATAAGGGAGCTGACTCAATAGGAAAAAATTAGATAACATTCTTATTAATAAACATTAGCTGGTTCAATTTTCAACAATTTTGGCTATTTTCAAGATCCCTTATGCTGTAATAACACCCATATATAAGTTCATTACTTATTGAATAGTGGCAAAGTATTGGCTTCCTTCAAGTTTTTAAACTATCTAGTAAAGTTAAATGGTTTATAAAAAGTAATTAAGTAGGGATGTATCAGGAGGTAGAGACTTTTGAGTAACATAAGTTCTTTAGAAAATGTCAACTCATCTAAATTGGCCTCAAGGAATTACATTTAAAGAATACTAAGAGTAGATATCTTGGTTTGTTTGTTTTATTTATTTACTTTTTTGTTTGAGTATTTATTTATCTTTCATTTTTATTTTTTACCTTGTTATGTATTTATTATATTAATTATTTTATTTATTTATTATATTTTATTATGTTTTTTTTATTTTTATTATTATGTTATTATATTAATTTGTATCTTTTTATTCTTATGGGTCTATCGGAAACAACCTCTCTACCAATTAGGGGTAAGGCTACATATTTCTGGACCTTCCCAAACCCTATATATCAGAGGAACTTCTATTGGGATGTTGTTGTTTTTGAAATACAATCTCAACTTCCTCTTAACCTTACCAACTTAATCATATTTGAGGAGGAGAAAATGGCTCTTTATAATCATATTAAAGCTTTAGATGTTAGAAGCTCCACCCTAAAACAAAAGGCTACAATTTAATGGTTAAAAGAAGGGATAGGAACTCTTTATTCTTCTTTAAATCCAAACTCAAATAAGATATCTTATCTTTATAGTAAGAAAGGACAAGAGATAAAGAGCCAAAAGAGTTAAAGGGACTAGCAGTTAATTATTTTAAAAAGTTGTTAACCCTGCTACTTCTTATACTACTTCTTCTTTGTCACTTAAAGATTTTATCTTAAAGTCCATCTTTGAGAATCAAGTAGTAGAGTTGATTAAGGAATCTAAAACAATCATAATAAGACCCCTGGACCAGATAGATTGAATACTCACTTCTCTAAACGTATTTTGGCAGCACATTGAACATCAAGTTTGCCAAGTAGTTTAGGAATTCTTCAAGTTAATTAAACTTTTCAAACAATTTAATATGACCTCTATTTTCCTACTTTCTAAATCCCTTAGCCGAAGTTCATTTAAGGATTTTATATCTATCTCATGCTGCAATATTTTTTACATAATATCTCATATATCATTACTCTAAGACTTAACGTTGTGATGGATTTGCTGATTAATAAATCTCAAAGAGCTTTCAGTAAAGGTAGAAGCACTAGGAATAACATTCTTTCAACTCAAGAATTGTTCAAAGGCTACAAAAGTAAGAGTTTAAGAAATGTTGTTCTATGAAAATTGACTTATACAAAGATTTTGATACTATAAATTGGAGCTTCATTACACAAGCCTTTGAAGTACATGGTTTTCCTTATTTGTTTATTGGTTAGATTAAGTAATCTATCTTTATCTCTAGTTTTAGCATTTTAATCAATCGTAAGCTTATCCTATGTTGGACCCCTTTTTCGGAGCCCAACATCCGGAGTCATAAACCTTGGGCTTGTGCAATACCTTGTGACATGATTTGCAGTAACCCTAAATAATCATCATCCTATCAGAATGGAGGCCCACACTCGTCAAACACCAAAATTACAATTTGACTTCATTAAACAAAATCTGCAGCTATGAAACTCTAGTTCATTATGAAGCGAGGAATCACCTCAATCGGAGCTCTATAGCTCGAGATATACCTAGAAAACTAAAGCATGCACATACCATAATTATGCTCTCCCAGCTGACCCCTCACTTTCTCTCTAACAAAAAAATCATGCCAACCCCAAAAGATATAAATTTTTGGAGAGATAGGCAAATATGCTAGAAAACTATTGCTTCAAGAATCACTTTATTTAGAGGTCGGATGAGGAAGTTATGAACAAAAGAATCCAACACGTTTATGCCCTTACTTGAAATGTACATGTCTTGTCGCAAATACCATGACCTTTGCTACAGATGTTGGATTGATTTCGTTTTAAAACCATTTAAAGGAGAACCTCAAAATCTACAACTTTTATGAAGACCCCAAAGACCAATTCTATCATCTAGAGGGTCAAATTTGGACCAGAAGATGTTCTAGCCAAAACTAAGACGATGCTGACGTCATGAGTCAAATTGCTGATGTCATATGAGATGATTTAGAAAAATGGGTATAACTTTTTGTAAATAACGGATTGAGGTGTTATTTAGATTAATAGAAAGAGGACTTCAAGATCTACAACTTTTATAAAGACCCCAAAGACTAATTCTATCATAAAGAGGATCAAATTTGGACCAGAAAATGTTTTAGCCAAAACTAAGACGATGTTGATGTCATGAGACGAATTGCTGACGTCGTATGAGACAATTCAGAAAAATGAGTATAACTTTCTGTACATAACTCAGATTTAGTGGTTCTTTAAATGAATAGAAAGAGAACTTCAAGATCTACAACTTTTATCAAGACCCCAAAGAACAATTCTATCATCTAGAGGATCAAATTTGGACCAGAAGATGTTCTAACCAAAACTAAGACGATGTTGACGTCAAGAGACGAATTGCTGATGTCATATGAGATGATTCAGAAAAATGGGTATAACTTTCTATACAGAACTTAGATGTAGGTTGTCTTTAGATTAATAGAAAGAGGACTTCAATATATACAACTTTCATGAAGACCTCAAAGGCCAATTCTATCATCTAAAGGATAAAATTTGGACCAGAAGATGTCCTGGCCAAAACTAAGACGATGCTGACGTCATGAGACGAATCGCTGACGTCATATAAGACGATTCAGAAAAATGGGCATAACTTTCTATACAAAATTCGAATTTAGGTGTTCTTTAGATGAATGGTAATATAACTTCAAGATATACAACTTTAATGAAGACCTCAAAGACCAATTGTATCATCTAAAATATCACATTTGGACCAGAACATGTTCTGGCCAAAACTATGACGATGTCGACGTCATAAGATGAATCGCTGACGTCATATAAGACTATTCAGAAAAATGGGCATAATTTTCTGTACAAAACTCATATTCAAGTGTTCGTTAGATGAATAGAAAGAAAACTTCAAGATCTACAACTTTCATGCAGACTTCAAAGACCAATTCTATCATCTAAAGGATCAAATTTGGACTAGAATATGTTCTGGCCAAAACTAAGACGATGCTGATATCATAAGACGAATTGCTGACGTCATACTGAGAAGAATCAAAATGAGACGGTCAAACTGAGACGTAAAAAGTCAAACTAAGATGATGAACAGTAACTGAGACGATAATGACATAATTTTAAGATGATGTTGACGTCATTCTGGACAAATCAAAATGAGACGGTCAAACTGAGATGCAAAAAAATCAAACTAAGATGATGAAGCCTCATAACTTGTAGTGGTCGTATCTTTCAACTCCGATATCCAAAATTTACAAACTTTATATCGTTGGAAAGCTGAAAAGATCATCTACAACCTTTATGAAGAACTGAAAAACAATAACTGCCTCTATAAGGGTCAAAATTTCAAATCAATGCAGTTGTTCCGAAAGTTCACCCTATGCAAAAATACCAACTTCAAATGAACTTACAAACTTTATGTCGTTGGAAAGCTGGGAAAATCATCTACAACTTCCTAGAGGACAATTTTGGTTAATTCAGCTCACATTAACACCGAATATCTTTGAAGTCAGTACACACACTTTGTTCCCCCTACGTAACCTTGAGTATCATGGGCAGAAACAAAATCATAAACAATCAATATCAAAAATTGTAGTTTTCAAAGCTTTAATGGGCATTTCAAGCCCCCAATACATGAATGTTTCAAGAATATTCCAAGATACAAAAGATATGTGAA
>JANITW010120104.1:0-18172 GCA_027564335.1 Erythroxylum williamsii | reverse complement strand
AAGTCTCCCAAGACTCTGGTAATGAAGCTAACACCATTAGAGCAATCATCTCGTCGTCAAACTTTATGCCCATCTTTAATAACTGATCAACCATTCCTTCCATATTGTTTAAATGATCAGCTACAAAAGTACCCTCTTGATATTTTATCTGTATCAATTTTGTCAGATAAAATAATTTGTTGTTACCGGTCTTTGAAGCATATAACTGCTCCAACTTATTCCACAACGTTCTTGCATGAGTCTCATTACAAATATGATTGTACACATTATCATCGACAAACTGTCTAATATAACCACACGCTAGTTCATGTTCAATCTCCCAATCTTCGTTGGACATCTCCTTTGGTTTGGTTGTCGAAAATACCGACAAATGCATCTTTGTAATCATCAAGAGATCATTCATCTTAATTCGCCATATACGGTAGTTCATACCATTTAAATTGATCATTTTGCTCGTCTTCACCTCCATTTGCCAAATTAAGCCAAATTTGAGAAAATCAACCTCAAATATGAAACCAGGATGTCAAAATTTGGCAGAAAAGATATCTTCTAAATTTTCACCATGAGATCGGAATAGTATCACCGAACCCCACCAGAATAGTACTGTGGGACCCGATAAATAATAACTCGTCGGACCTCATTATAATAGTATCGTGGGACACAGTAAATAGTAACTTATGAATAGTATCGCAAATAGTACCATGGGACCCAGTTACTATTACTACACAATGCGTCACCTTGTAAATTAATTAAAACAACGTAAAAGTACTATTCATCACCTTTTTCGTTTTACGTCAACTTTTTGAACGGATCACGCCAAAAAATTCGTTATCATTTTGTCTTCTCGATGATGTGCTTCTTTTCAAAAATACCTTCAATGAAAACACAACTCTGATACCACCTTGTTGGACGCAACAGGTGTATTTTGTGAAAAGGAAAAATAAAATGAGCAAAATAGACACATAATTTTTAACGTAGTTCACCGTTAACTTTGGGCTACGTCTACGGGTAAAACTCAGAATATTTCTTTCACTATTATAAACAGTAGGTATACAGAGATAAAACCAAAATAGTGACTCACAAGGTGTTTCCTAACCTAAAAATACTAACCTCACTATTTTGTCACTCACTAACCCTTTAGGAATATATTTCCTTACTTCAGAGCAAAACAAAGCTCTGGTTTTTCTCTATGTTTTTCTGTATTTTTGTTGTGTATTCAGTTCTTGATCTCCTGCCTATTTATAGGCAGGAGACGTGGGATAGCTGGCTACTTCTCTTCAACTTTGGTAGGCTTCTTCTTTTCAACAAATACTGCATGTTCTTCTTTTAAACCAAAGTAACATGCGGGGGTGCCACAATTGTGGAATGGAGTCCCTCCATGTTAGAGGGACTCATATTCATCAGGTAGTATTATGTATGCAATGATATGTATTTGTCCTAATATTTCACAAGCTGTTAGTGTCGTTAGCAAATATATGGTCAATCTTGGAAAAGAACATTGACAGGTGGTAAAATGGATTCTCAGATACTTAAAGGGCACTTCAAACTTTTGTTTGGAGTTTGGTAGAACCAGCAACACTTTTTTTGGTTTTGTAGATTCAGATTATGTCGGTAATCTCGACAGACGTAGGTCTCTAACAAGTTATGTTTTTTGCATTGGAGGTTGTATTGTTAGCTGGAAAGCTACTCTACAACATGTAGTGGCTTTATCTACTACTGAAGTAGAATATATGGTAGTTACTGAGGCTATCAAAAAAGTATTATGGTTGAGAGGTTTATTTGGCGAGTTATTCATTCATCGAGGGGTTACTACTATTTGTTGCGACAGTCAGAGTGCTATTCATTTGACGAAAGACCAGATGTATCATGAGAGGATGAACCATATTGATATGAAGTATCATTTCATTCAGGATACTATTGCAAAGGAGAAGATCCTTATTCAGAAGATCAACACTAAGGATAATCCTGCTGACATGTTTACGAAGGTTCTTCCAGTTTACAAGTTCAAGCAGTGCTTGGACTTGATTAGTGTTTATAGTTGGTGATATAGCCCTTTTGGGGCATTGTCAGAGAAGGTGGAGTAGATCACTAATTGTTCAGGACCAAGTCAAGGTGGAGATTTGTTGCATGCCTTGGCCCCTCCAATAAGTCAAAAATTGTTAGCTATTGGTTGCATTCTTTGACCTCTTCCATTAAGTCAAAAATAGATGGACATCGTTTAGAATTTGTCATAGATACATTATTTTCTTTGTGCGCATGACATTGTTGTCAATTGCTGAGATTGATCACAGATAGAAGAAATTTTGGATAGAAGCTTGGGACTTCAGTTATAAATAGAAGGCATGGTTTGAGACAGTAAAACATCATTCCTTCCTCTCCTTCAATCACCAAAACAACACAAATCCTTTTATCTTTTCTTTAGTTATTTTCTGTATATTTGATGAGTTTTAAAAGCTTTTAGTTACAACTTTTGTATTTGTACACATTTTCCACACATTAGTAAAATTGCTCACCCTCCGGTCAAGGACGTAGGTCATATCGACCGAATTATGTAAATTTTTGTGTTCTGTCCTATTTTATTTTGTCTATCTTTATTTTCGTTACTATTTTTCGAGCTATTAAATTAAACCAATATCTAATCTAAGGGCATTTACCTTAACACTTTCAGGCACAAAAGCAACAGTGTCTATTACCCACAGAATTTGAAAAACAGAAGATTAGGTGTTTTCATGAACTGTTATGGATTTATATCTATCTCCCTTATTTTATATCAATCCAACACTATGCTTTCCACTATGGTTCAAAGAGATGCAATGTATATTTTCTTAAGATGATATCAATACACAACTTAAATATCTTATATAGAAAGCATGTGACCAATCTTACCTTGTCCGCATAATTTACTACGTTCATTTGGATATCTAGACTATTGACGAACAATTTCCTTTCCTATTTTTTGGATTAAGTCATGCATTTCTAATATGTTTTCGGAAATGGTCAAAAAGACACTTGTCCACTAGAACACTTATTATAACATTTGCATCAAACTCAGCTTTCGAACACTCGCATCACAACATCTTTGTTGTCACCTTTGAAGAAACACACGATATGAAGAAAGATATCTTTCTCCATCCCATCTAAGTCATAGAAGCCAATTTGTAACACCTCTTGAATTTTCTTGTTTGGAACCATGACAACTTTTCCAATGCACTTTCCTACTCTTTTGTCGTTTTTGCACTTAGGGAGGAGCCTAAAACCTTCAAAGCTAAAGGATTGCCTTGTGTATATTTAACAATTGAGCTAGACAAGGACTTGTAATGATTTTTACTATAGTTTTGCTTGAAAGCACTTTTACTGAAAAGTCAAAGGGCTTCTTCATCATTGAATGGTTCAACTTTATATAAAAACCCAGCCCTTCTTTCAATTACTTACTTATCCCTACGGATATAAACTGAAGTAGGTCATAATGAAAGAATTTGCTATTCTATGTGGATAATAAAAAATTCATAATGCAAAATTTACTTAATCTGTTCTATTATATGTTAACTCAGCAGAAATACTACATGCAACATCTTATTGGGCCTCCGAAGACCCAACCTAATTCAAAGCTTCCATCAAACATTTTCCTTTTCCAACTTACAACCCGGAGGAGGCAGGTAATGCTAGCAGATGGTGGCTGCTCCGTTTTTGTGTTAATGGGTGAACGGATGATCTCGGATATAGGGTGATACACGAAAACGAAAATAAGGAAATTGATCTCAAGTAATGTATGCCACCTCTTCTTCTGATGAGCAGTGTTGGCCCTAGACAGGGACAGACAGGCAGACAGGACACCTACCCAGGACTTACCACAAAAAAGGGCTCCATCATTTTTTGGTTAATTAGCAGTTGTCCGAGGTCCACACTCTTCTTAATGGAGAGATAGTAATAAATGTATCCTTACATATTGAAAAGTTTAAAATTTAATTAAAAAAGAGTCTGTTAATGAAAATTAATTATCTTGTTTTAGTTTATAAAAACCAATGTTTTAAAAATTGGACCAGACAAACATTGAGTCGATCAAAGGAAAAATTTAAAGTTTAAAGGTTCAACCAGTTTTAAACTGTTATAAAATCGATAAATAAAATTATAAAAATAAATATCTTATTTATCTTAAGTTCTTGACACAAGAGAACTTAAGAACTCTGGTAATCTAATACATTTTTTATATGTAACTTCACAAACTATATAGTATAATTTCTTTTTTTTTTGTGCTTAAATGTTTGATAATGCTAAAGTTTGTGAATATGTATGGTAGATGATTAATTGAATATATATTAGATTAATTTTTTTAAAAAAATCTTAGATTAACTAAACAATATTTTATTTAATTAAATTTATATAAAGTTTAAATGCAAAATTTAAACTAACTGAACAGTATTTGATTTGATTTAATTTAATTTATATAATGTTTAAAATTAAAAATTAAAAATATTAAATATTAAATATTAAATTGAACTTGAACTAAAAGTAATTTTAAGTCTAAACTAACCCAACCACTGTTGCTCCTATTTGTAACTATAGAAATTGTAAAATATGGTACTCCTATTTTTTGTCTTTCATTCCTCCTATGCTAATTTTTGTTTCATACGTCGAGCATTTTGTTCTCATGATCTCTGAAGTGATTAGCTTGCCTCGACAACCGCATTGCAGTGTTCTCATATAATTTATGACATTTTTCAGTTATGTATTTTACCTTCTATATCTCCTTCCCAGATGCGGTTTTTGGTATTTCAGAACCCATACTTCGTAAACATCCTTCTAGCTGGTCCATCTCTCTATTAGTGGACTATATTGCTACACTTCACAAGGTTGACAGAGGAGCTTTTGACTACGGATCATATTTTTCTCTCGCCATGATGTACCAACATTCATTGTTCATCTTTTATGCATACAAATCAATCCGAATATTTTTCCCCTTGTTTTATTTAATATGCTCTTCTTTGCTGAACAAATTGTTTTTCTATTTTTTTTAATTTTACCATCTGTTAGATAATCAGTTGATCAGGTGTTTGTGGATAGTACACAATAGTGTGAACTGAAATTCTGCTTCTTTTTCCCCTACATCAATGACTCATCTTCATCTTCTTAAATTTCATGCTATACATGTTCATGGCATGTCAAAGATTCGGATACATATACCCTTACCTTAGATTTCATGAGAACATTTGTACTTGTTTTGTTAATACTATATTATTAGTTACAAGTTCAAATATTATTACTACTTCCTAACTGGAATGAGAAGGAATAACCAGAAGGCTATCCTTGTTAGGTCCCAAATACTGCCTCTCTAAGCAATCACCACTCTTAAATCCAAAATTTATACAAAATTACCATCTCGATGCTTTGATTGGAAGCTTTTCAGATACACCTTTTCAAAGGAAAAATCCAAAGTGAAGATTCAAACAGTAAATAATCATCAAAACCATTCCAGGACAAACACAGATTGAGAGGTAAGAAAACAAAGGAATCAGCCAGAGAGACGAAATAAGCAATCTCAACAAATGAGAATATATATGAATACTAAAAAAGCTGTTTAATATAAGTGGAGCATATGCTAATTGACAAACTCTATACAATATTGCTCTTAAATTGTCATCTTGGTCAGTCAAACATCATAAAAAATAATCTCTACGGACAAAATATAGAATCTAGGAAAAAACGTTAAAGCACTACGAATGCTACACAGATGGTGTCAAATTCAATGTAGAGTTAGCTGCATTATCTCCTCTGCAATGCATAACAAGAGTCTTCTAACCTCAAAACTTAAGCTTTCTACACAATCCCAAATCAATAACCCTTGATTTAACAGTAGATTTCAAAGGAGCACTAGAACAAGTTTCAGCCAGTCCAGTTAGTCGAGGAGCTAATGGAGGAGTCCTAGAAGCGTTAGAATATTCTCTGCAGTGAAGACTCAGTTTTCCTTGCCTAGATAATGACGCCAAAAAGTTAGCTAAAGGTCCACGTCAAGAGCTCAAATACTCAAAAAAGGATATTCTTCTTTGGATACTAACCACATTAACGAGTTCAGCAGCTAATTCATAGTAGCAACTAGTAATATTGGTTGTAGCACCATGTAATGATTCGTTCCTAGTGCCTTTAGTCAAATATGTGATAGCTCGTTCACCATCTAGAAATACCTATGACAAAGAATAATTACTCAAGCACCTGACTACTAATCTGCAATTTTAGAGATAAGTTTGAAGCTTGCAGAGGCATCTATTATGATGACCATAGAACTATAGAAAAGCAATGAGTTAAACATGTGATTATGAGCAGTTTCAACAAAGCTTAGGTATTAGAAACAAGTTCATTGACAGGACTATTTAGTTACTGGACAACAACCTACTGCATCTGCATTAACACAAAGAAACCTATCCTTGTTCCTTTACAAAGTTACGTACACCATGCATCTATTCTGAAAATCTTACATTCTTGTTAGACTAACTTTTAGATACGTACTCTATGCATCTATTCTGAAAATCTTACATTCTTGTTAGACTAACTTTTGGAACGCAAGCTTTTTAAATATCACATACCACTTCAACAAGAAGCAAGGAATGAGACCTAAAACTAGTCTAAATGTGAAAAACTAGTTAAGATATTTATTCCAAAAAGGAGACATAATAGCAAGCTGACAAGACTTCACCTTTAGTGGTTGCAGGACACAAAAGACATAGGGTGAGTGTCTTACAGGAAGAGGCTTATTGGTCATCCTGTAAGTTGCAGTTATTCCCTTCACCTGTCTCAAGTCCTGCCCAACATTTACAAACAAACGAAACTCCATAAATTTGTTAATGAATTAAACTATCTAATGGGCTTTCAAGCTCAAGCCTTCCTATCAGATTGAGCAACCTTTCATGAGAAAGTTTTACCTCGATAGCCCTATCAACCAATGCATCTTTGACGACTTTAACAGCTAGAGGTGCCAAATCATTCAAGGATTTTCGACCTTGCAATATGTTTGGCTTTACTACATCAAGAACATCTGCAGAACATGAAGATAGAAGCTTAACTACGTGTTCAATATAGTTCCCACAAACCTCCTTAGAGAGAAAATTAATGTCATGAATAATCTGCAAAAAAATGTGCTAATTAAACATTCACAAGTGGTGCTGATACAATCTGGTACACTGAAAATACAGTTTGCAAATCTGGGTAAAAGAATGTAGAACCGAAAATAGAATTTAGATGGACAAAGCATGCTACCGAATCCCAAATGTAGACAGACAAAGATGGGCACTATAGGGTAATAAACATGCAAACACATAAATGCTACTCTGTCTTAAAGTTACGATAGAATCACGGAATAATACATACATAAACAAAATCAATAGGAGCAGCCAATGTTGCCCATTTAGACCCAGATGTGGTACCAACATTACCCATCCTCCTAGCAGCCAATCCATATGACGACCAGCTCGACTATCTGTAAAGCAATAAATAGGAATTTAGCACCGTGGAGCTTATGTCTTTCATGGACATTGTCAATCAAATACATCAAATTTGCTCTAAAACATAAGACCTTAAATGCAGCTGTAAGCATAAGCGAAGGAACTTGTTAGAGGAAGAGACGATAAGGACATTTTCTCTCCATCAAGATCTAAGGCTCTCCAAAAGAGTGGTACTCTATTTCAAAATTAAGCCATTGGATTCTCCATTCTGAATAGGTACGAGAGTGGTAGCTAAGAGTGTTGAATCGAGAGCCTCTGCTATTTCTTGAAACCTGTGCACATTCAAGAACCATAAACTCTTATCAAATACATGACCATAAGCAAATTTCATATCAAACATATTTGTAGAAAGAGTTGCCAAACCAACCTTTACGAGAAATAAACTCCAATATTCCATTGCTTTATGCAATCAGCATAAACTGCCTATGCTCGAAATTTTGCAACAGCAGATGTGGATGGACAATAGCCTTGCATGACAATTGGATGTCATAACTACAACGAATAGCATATTGCTCAACATATCACAATAGAATGCCCCAAAACAGTCAAATCTGAACAGGGGGTGCTGAGGGAGAGAGCGGCGGCAAACAAATTGAGAACATATGACAAGTTTAGGGCAGTAGCAAGAATGAAGACGAAGACGAAGATGACAAGAATGTAGAGTCGTGGTGAAAATTGGAAGACTAACAGACTATACGAATTTTTCTATCAATTGTGAATTTTTGTAATTAGAACAACGTTTTTATGCTGAGACAAAGTTACACTGAGGATCCGGACTCTCAGGTCAAGCCTCCCATATGCCGACTGTCGCACAGCTGGCCTGCCTTCATGTTTTTTTTCTTTTATATTCGTATGTCCACAGTCGAACTTCCTTCATTTTTTCTGCTTCTTGCATGCGGACAGTTGTCCGCATGTAGTTTTCTTCCTTCTTTTTCTGACTTTGGAGTCGGCAACAACAGCTTCTTCTATCTTCACCGTGGACTTTGGAGTAGGAAACTCGAATGTTCGACAGAGTTGACAGAGTTCATCTTGATCTTGGGAACACACTGGAGTGACCCCCCACTTCAGGATTTTCATATTCATACTTCCACCAAAATATTTTAAACTGAACTTGAAAAAGGCTATATCCCTTAACGAATAACCATGTCCATATATCAAATGGCAAAATATATCATGAAAGAAGACTACCACGTGCTCCTTAACTGCATCCTCAATGCCATGTTTATAAATCGTTGAATCTGGAAAGGAAGCATAGCTATTGTCTCCAAAATAGCAATCACAACTAAGATTGAGATCCCCAAAATGTAAACCTTTCCTCAAAGACTTAACGCACACATAGAAAGCAACCGTCAACAAACAATGATTAAACCAACGAGAAGGATTGGGGACTTCCACTGAATCACCCATACTTTGATACTTGACCCACTCTGGTATTCTACTTCCAGGATAATGCATATGATATTCCTCCTAACCACAAGAACACAAAAATCAAATTAGTGACTATACCAACAAAATAAAGAAGAGAAAAAAAGATAGTTACATACCCATGGTTTGTAATATCTTAACAGCACATCTGCAACTTCCTGGCATTCATCTTCATCCAGCTTTAAGCAGTTGCATAAACAAAATCTCTTTTCAATGCCTTCTGACTCAAAGACTAGCTGTTTAAGGGCCCATATTTGTTCTAATGATGTGCAATTATTAGCTCTTAAACAATTGACACTCGATGGAAGTTCTGGCAAGGCTATAAGCCTTTGGCAATAACTTAGATCAATCTTTCTCAAGTTTGAAAGTTGTTTGATGGTTGCAGGGATTCTCTCAAAATTATTTTCACTTAAATTTAAACGAGTTACAGAAGATAGAAAGCTCAAGTCCTTGGGTAATTTCCTTAAATTAAGGTTGTGAAGGATCAAAATTTTTAAAGAAGGGGTGCCCTCTAACAACCAAGGCAATAAACTGTGGTCTATAACCGGATGATGTGATGGGTGACCTCCCAGATGTACAAATTCAAGACTCGCTAAATTAACCACACTTTTAGGCACAAAAGTAATTTTGGAGCATCTATAAATATTTAAAATCTTCAGCCCTTTTAGATTGCCAATAGATGATGGTATCTCTATGTTTGTACAACCTAAATCAAGTTGCTCTAAACTATACATGTTCTTTGAGATTTCAGGAAGCTTCTTTAGAAGCGGACACTCCTCTAAATTAAGTGTTCTAAGAGATGTTAACGCGTCGAAAAAGTTGCTTGGAAGGCCTTCGAGCTTATCACAAGACAACATGTCTAATTCTTCCAATTTGCCAAGGTGTTCAACTGATGATGAAGGTATCTGTTTTATGGCTGTGAAACTTAAATCCATAGACTTTATGTTGCTTGAAACTTCTGGGAATATTTTCAAATTCGTGCAATTCCGGAGATTAAGAACTTCAAGAGCTTCCAAAAATCCAACTCTACTATTTGGAAGATCACTTATGTTTTTGCAATCTGCCAAACTTAGGGACGTAATCTTGCCCAATTGCCATCCATATACGTAAGATGGAATTTTAATCAAAATCAAAAAACAACGAAGAATCGTACCGAATTTTCCACATGACAGTTGAGATGCCACTGAATATCCTGTATTCTCATCCTATAGTTAGCAAACAGAAAATGAATTAATTATCATCGGTTGTTGCTTTTAAACTTACTTAAAAGAAAATTAATTATATGAAAATATAAGGCATAAGATAATTAACCTGACTTCTTCCTGGAATTGTTTTATCTTGCTATTGGGTAATCCAAGCACAATCAAACGGTTTGCTTGAAAATTGCTTGGAAAAGATTCCAACGGATATCCATCCCAATGAAAATATGTTAGCTCATTTGGAAGATAATCAAGACCTTGAGAGAGACGTAGATTACTTTGCTCTTCAAACCAACTGCATCTATCATGCATATAGAATTTGAGAAATTTAAGATTAGGAGTTTTCATGAACACTTTTGGATTTAAATATATCTCCTGTATTTTAGACACGTCCAACATTATGCTTTCCACTGCTTCCGCTGCCTAGCAAACAACAATCAAATATTTCTTTTAGTAAAAAAGATTTTCAAAATTGTATTATAATAATAGAATGGATGTTTAAAATATCCTTATTTGAAAACCATAAGTTCAAAGTGCTGCAATGTATATTTTCTTAAGATAATATCAATACAAAACTTAAAAATCTCATATAGAAAGCAATTGACTAAATTTACCTTGTCCTCTGCAAGTACTTTAAAGACATCTTTGGGATCCCATAGTCTGCTACGTTCATTTGGATGTTTAGATTCTTGACGTACAATTTCCTTTCCCATTTCTTGCATTAAGTTATGCACTTCTAATATGTTTCCAGAAATGGTCAAAAAACACTTGTCGACCAGAATACTTATTGTACTATCTATTATATCTGCATCATATTGGAACACTTGCATCACAACATCTTTGTTGTCACTTTTGAAAAAACATGCAATATGAAGAAAGATATCTTTCTCCATCGTATCTAAGCCATCGAAGCCAATCTGTAACACATCTTGAATTTTCTTGTGTGGAACCATTGACAACTTTTTCAATGCACTTTTCCACATTTTTGTCGTTTTTTCACGTAGAGAGGAGCTTAAAACCTTCAAAGCTAAAGGATTGCCTTGTGCATATTTAACAATTGAGCTAGACAAAGACTCATAATCATTTCTGGGGTAGTTTTGCTTGAAAGCAACCTTACTGAAAAAGTTGAAGGGCTTCTTCATCTTTTAATGGTTTAACTTCATATAAAAACTCAGCCCTTCCTCTAAGCACCTGTATATCTCTACCAGTAATAATAATTACACTTTGTGGATCAAACTGACACGGAACTCCAATCAATGAATCTAATTCTTGCGAGTCATCCACATCATCAAGAACGATTAGTGCCCTTATACGACCAAGTATCTTTTCAGGAAATGCTGGTTCTTTTTCACCCAGTAGCTGTGAAATGAGTTCCTTGTTTAAATCACTCACTTTTGATTTCTCTCTCACATCTTTCAAAAAACAACCACCTTTGAATTCAGATAACAGCCTGTTAAATATGAATTTAGCAATAGTAGTTTTTCCAATACCGCCCATCCCCCAAATTCCTATAATGCAGACGTCTTGTCCCCCATTAGATAATGCTTGCTTGATTTGCTGAAAGTGTGAATCTACCCCAACCAACAGCTCATCACCATCACATATGGTTGATTTCTTCAGTTTTTTCGAAATATCTTCAACAATTTTACTAATAAGCAAGTGATCATACCTGCCAATCATAAAACACTATTAGTTTACCTTCCGTTACCTAAAACTTAGAAAACAATTAACTATAATCAAACTGCCATAAAAGTTTGAAACAGATATTGTTAAGATATATGATATATATCTTATTATTTGGTTTTGACATTTTTTTGATAATTGGATATTTAAAATAATGTTGATGAGTTTAAAATTCAAATCCAAGTTAATTGAATTTAAGATAATGTTCAACTTGGATTTTTGGGATAATGGTTTAAGTGTGATAGAACTCTATCTTGAGTTGGAGTGTCTGCAAAAGTGAGTTGCGTGAGATTTGGAGATTGTGCATGTGTGAAGACCCGTTGGTGTAGTTGGGAACATATGCAAGATTGATTTTGAGTAAATTATGCAACACACATTGGTGGTAGTTGTGTAGAGTATGAAATTGGAAGAGAGTGTATGTGTGTGTACCTAGCATCGTTTTTGCTCTTTGGGTGTTTGCGGTAGTGAATGAGCATTCCATCTTGGTGCTACCATTCCTTTAACTAGTTGATTGATTTTTGGATGTGGGCGAGAAAATCTTTTTGTCTATGGCATGAAATGACTCATGACTGGGTCTTTTGATATTATGAAGTGACTCACGTTGTTGATCTCTATTGGTGTGTCACTGCTATTGGCTTCTCACGGTTGTGTAAAAACGTGGTTCACGAGCGTATATTGATTTTTCGTGTGTGGCTCACTGCTCTATAACTATATTGTGTGTGAGACTTCTGGCAATTGGTCGATTGGTGGGTGTGCAGTTGATATGCTTCTGGTTTATATTTCTCGGGTGATTTCAGTGGAGGTTTAATTGATTAATTTGTCACACTGAATATGTTCTTGGTGCAGCTATAAGGTTATTACGTGATTCTGCCAATTTTTGTCAATAATTTTTAGATCCATTTCAGAGGAGCGGAACTCTTTGGGAAGTTGTTCTTGTCTATTTCAAGTGTATTTAGTTTTCGTTTTTTATTATTTTAATTACTTGAGTTATTTGTTTATTGTTCTTTCGTTAAAAGATTGATTGAAAAAAATGCTCTGTTGAGGTTAGTATAGGGCGGTTGTACTATTAGGTGTGAAATAAATTTCACAGATAGTGAGGACGAAGGATAGCGTCAAGAGTCGAGTGGTGTCGGCTCAGTAAAGCCTTGTGTAAAAACTATTGTCATTAATGAAAGTATTAAGTTAGGTGAGGGCCCCATAGATGTAGGCAAGGTATGTCGAACTACGTTACCAAATTTCGGTGTTAATCTGTTTAATTTCGTATTTATTTTTCTGTTTTTGTTTGGTACAGAAATTTAACAATTGCTAATATAGTTACTTTATATCTAGTAACCGACAGATACAATTACAAGTAACTGCTGTAAAACCTTACAAGTAATTGCGGTCAAATCAAAGAGTTTGCAAAACTACTACCCTCTACGGTTTTTCAATTGGTATCAGAGTAAGGTCACCGATTCAGAACTTGGTAGTAAGTTGGTGTGAATCTGGGTTTCGCAATTATGGCCATAAGAAAAGCAGCATCAATTATCAAGCCACTACTATTGGACGGTTCCAATTATCCTACATGGAAATCACGGATAAAAGCCTTTATTCAGGAACAGGGAACATGAGCATGAAACTCGATGTTACATTGTTGTACACATCTAATGATTACTGACGAAAAGGGAGAGCCAGTTCCAAAAGATCCATCTGAATGGACAAGAGCCGAAGAAGAAAGAACACTTAGAAACTCACAAGCATTTCATGCAATTTTCAGTGTTGTTGATGAAGGACACTTCTCAATGATATCAGCTTGTGAATCGACTAAAGAAGCGTGGGATACTTTGCAGACTATTCATGAAGGGTCTAAATATATGATAGCGTCAAAACTGCAGATGTTAGCTGTAAGGTTTGAAGAACTAAAGATGAATGAAAATGAGACTATTGGTGACTTTCATGAAAGATTACGAGATATAGCAAATCAGGTACATCAACTCAGGAAGAAATATTCCAATCTGAAACTAGTCAAGAAGATGATAAGATTATTACTTTCAAGATTTATTCCGAAAATTGCAACAATAGGGGAGGCCCACTACATTAATGATCTATCATTGGAGAAGCTAATTGAAATTCTTACAAATTTTGAAATGAATATTTTAAGGGGTGAACAAGAAAAAAGCAAAAAATTGGCACTACAGGTTGAAACTGGAAAAGGTATGAATGATGTAGAAGATGAATTCGACGAGAATGAGGATATAGAGCTATTAACACGAGAGTTCAGTAAGTGGCTGAAGAGAGTGAAAAAATACAAATATGAATTTAGGTAAAAAGGCAGGAGCTTATCGAACAACAACTTCAAACAACAAGACAAAACTCAAAAAGAAGAAAGAAAGGTAAAGAGAATTCAATTCCATGAGTGTCAAGGCTTCGGACATGTTCAAACAGAGTGTGCTAACAGTTTGAAAAAGAGAAAAGGGAAATCCTATACAAACACTTGGAGATGAATCCGGAAGTGAATATAAAAGTGAAGAAGTTGTGAATAGTGATGTGTTAGTTACTTTGTTCGACAAAAGCCCAGTTACTTGCTTAACAACAACTGAGAAAGAAGTAACTGAAGACGAAAAAGGATGTAAATCGGAAAATTTTGAGATAAACGCAGACCAATTAGCTCAAGGCTCAATCTCAGATTATAACTATGATGAAATTGGTTCAGGTGATAAAAAGGAGAACATTTATAAGACTTACGAATTAATGTACGAAAAATGGGTGAAAATAAGTAGGAAGAATGAAAGGTTGAAGGAGGAAAACTCTACCATGAAGAACACCATCCAAGACATTGAGAAGAAGTTGTTATCTACAATAAATGAGCTTAATAAAACAAAGCTGAAGCTAGTCAGTATAAAAAAGGGAATAAGAATGTTAAATAAAGGTACAGAAAAGCTAGAAAAGTTGTTAGAAATTAGTAAGATTAAAGAGGATCTGCAAGAAATTGGCTATAAATGTGAATACTCTAAGTCTAATGATAAGAAAGATGACATATTCAAATCTATCCAAGAAGACATTTCGAGGAAGAATCGAAGGTTTGTACCCACATGTCATTTTTGTGGAGTTATCGGGCATATAAGGCTAAGATTCTACAAGATGTTACAAATGATGATTCAAAAGGGTCAAAATCGAAAATCTAGACACTCTCTATTAAATTTCCAACGTCAACCTATGGTATTGAGGCATACTTAGATTAGAAATGGTCAATTACAGGCACAAAGACATTGGGAAGGAAAAATAGAAATTGTCTAGATTCACAGTTAATTACAGCTTGTGAGGAAACTATTCAGACAGAGGATAAATCAGTTACTTCAGAAGAAGAAACTGATGACAAAGATAATATGATGAGGAATAAGGCCAGGTGTGAATTTCTTCGAGGGGTATAGGAATTATGTATTTTACATTTTGGAAATATTTTTTGTGTTGTTTAAAAAAATGAAACGTAAAAAAAAAGATTTGTTTTCTTTAGTTCGTTAATTTTTATGTTGCCATTGTCGTCTCATCTTTTTAGTAGTTTGCATTATGACTTCTATTTGGCTCCACCGAAGACTCTTTAGCTCTCTCATCAGTGTGGGTCTCTCTTCGGAGTATCTCTCTCTCTCACTACACTAGCAACACTCGTCTTTATTTACTAGGGTTTATAAACTTGATCAATCTTATGAAGATGGAATTAAAATAAGTAATGATATATTGGCATGTGTATTGACTGGTGGTAAACTGTCATCTTAGCATGCTTGTAATTCTTCCACTGAACCTACTACTGATTTTTATGTTTCTTTATTTACTAAGATTGGTTGTGTTGAAGGCATTCTTTGTTTTGACAATGTTTTGTCCCAAATGAGAGACATCAGACTGTTTATGGTGAATGTTCCATTCAGAGGGAGATTTCAAGATTTATACGTGACTATTCGTCTTACTTTTTGGCATTTTTTGTCCTAAAGGGGAGAATGAATTTGTGGATTTGATGGTTATATGTCCAATTATCTCCTTTAATGGGAGCTTTGTCTATGTGACAAACAATGTAAAAAAAGGGGAAGATTGTTAAGATCTATGATATATATCTTATTATTTGGTTTTGGCATTTTTTTGATAATTGGACACCTAAGATAATGTTGATGAGTTTAAAATTCAAATGAAGTTAATTGAATTTAAAATAATGTTCAACTTGGATTTTTGGGATAATGGTTTAAGTGTGATAGAACTCTATCTTAAGTTGTAGTGTGTATAAATTACGTTTACGTGTATGCAGAAGTGAGTTGCCTAAGATCTGGAGATTGTGCATGTGTGAAGACTTGTTGGTGTAGTGGGGAATATATGCAGGATTGATTTTGAGTAAATTATGCAACACACATTGGTGGTAACTGTGTAGAGTGTGAAATTGGAAGAGGGTGTACGTGTGTGTCCCTAGCATCGTTTTTGCTCTTTAGATGTTTGCAGTAGTGAATGAGCACTCCATCTTGATGCTGCCGTTCCTTTAATTAGTGATTGATTTTTGGATGTGGGTGTGAAAACTTTTTTGTCTATGGCTTGTAGTGACTCATGACTAGGTCTTTTGATCTTATGAAGTGACTCACGTTCTCTATTGGTGTGTGTCACTGCTGCTAGCTTCTCACGGTTGTGTAAAAACGTGGTTCACGGGCATGTATTGATTTTTGTGTGTAGTTCACTGGTCTATAACTAACTTGTGAGTGTGACCATTGACTTGGTTGCTATAAGATTATTTTTTATCAACAAAAATAATTTGGTCGCAATATGCATAACTATAACAACCATTCTAACATTACAGCGACTATGAAATTTTACATTAGCAAGTATAAATTTGGTCGCTAATAATTCTACCTTTGGTGACCAATTTTAAATGGTTATTAATAATACATTTTTAGCGACCAATGTAATAATTCGTCACTAAGCACTTTTAGTAACAACCCTATAGTGACCACCTGTGACTAACCCGATTTTGGTCACTATAACTTTTAACTATTAATAATAGTTGCTGAAACTAATTTTTCTTGTAGTATGTATATATAATTTGAATAATTATTTAATTAATATTTCTATGTTTCATATGCATATTTTCTTCCACGCTAATATAAGAGCAGATGTAGACATAGATATGAAACTGAAACACTCTAACACACTTGGCTGGCCATGAAGCAGTCCAAGTATCCTTAAAAGAAATCACAATCACTCCCTAAAAGAATCTGAAATTTGAGCCAAGAATATAAAGATGGAATCTTATCCTCAAACGGTCATACTCATAACTCTTTTAACGTTAGATATGGTCATTGGATGTTATACGAATGATGTGGATGTGTTCTAGATAGAAAAATATAACAATGGAGAATGGTGAAAACCTAGACGCACTGAGCATGCTCAGGTTTATGTATTATATATATTGAAGTGTAGTACAAAAGAATTATAACGATGTAACAGAAAACTTTACACGTCTGACAGTACAAGGAGAGAGAAGAATATTCGTACACAAGGAATGATGAACGCTGTAAATCTGTTATGTCCTAACAGTCCCCCTCAAACGAGAGGGTGTGACAGACAACCCGAGTTTGTTTCTTAAGTATAAAAACTGAGTGTGTGTCAATGCTTTAGTTAAGCAATCAGCTACTTGATGAGAGGAGGAAATATGTCGGACGTTGATGAAGCCAGACAGAACTAGATCTCGGATAAAATGAACATCAATCTCTATATGTTTACTGCGAGCATGTTGGATTGGATTTGCAGCTAGTGCTCCTGCACTCATATTATCACACCATAGTATAGAAGATCATCGGAGGAGAAAACCAAGTTCAGATAACAGTGAGCTTAACCATTTAACCTCAGCAGCGCCATTAGCTAATGCCCTATATTTAGATTCTGTACTTGACCGAGAAACCACCCGTTGCTTTCGTGAAGACCAAGACACTAATGTGCCTCCAAGATACACGCATAAACCTGCTATTGATCTCCGATCATCTGTATCAGCAGCCCAGTCTGCATCGGTGTAAGCCATCAGCTGAAGTGAGGAGAATGGTTTTAGATGAAGTCCATAATGATAAGTGCCTTTGAGATAACGTAATATACGTTTAACTGCTTGAAAATGGATGACAGTTGGGTGAGATAAGAATTGACTGAGTTTATTCACCGAGAAAGCTATATCTGGACGAGTAGTCGTTAAATATTGGAGTGAACCTATAGCTTGTCGATACATGGTAGGATTTGACATGAGTTCTCCATCAGTTGAAGAGAATTTTCGTCCAGCAACCATTGGAGTAGATACGGGAGCACAATCCAGCATATTAAATTTCTTTAACAAGTCAAGAATATATTTACCTTGATTCACATACATGCCTGAGC
>JANITW010119951.1:0-18319 GCA_027564335.1 Erythroxylum williamsii | reverse complement strand
TTTTGATTATCCATTAAATTTTTAGGCAAGTTAGAATCTAGTGAGATCTCGCCAATCCTAAAGCAAGTTCTCTAGGCCTATCGAGGCGAAATGTTAGCACAAATTTGATAAGGAAGTGATTAAGGCATTTTTTTAATTATGAACCACAATCTACTTTTGGCTTAAAATAACCTTATTCCCTTTGGAGCCAAGTTGAGCCTAAGTCAAATTCCTATTTTTTTGGCACCCTCATTTAACCAAGCCATGAGCCAAACATTCCCTACCTTTTATGTGGAAATGATTATTTAGGAGTAGGTTATGTGGGGGGTTGAAAAAAACTAAAAAAAGAAAAAAAAAAGAAAAAAAGGCGCAAGCAAGTATTTTGCAAGTTATCGCCCCTAGTATACGAGAAACTGAGTTTGGGGGAGAGTCAATTATTTAGAATTTGAAAATTCATTGAAATTGAGTTAAGTCTTGTAATTGTTATCGTTTTTAATAACATGTTGTCATCTTGAGATTTGTCATTTATAAAAAAAAATTCTTGCATTTCACGGTTTTAATTGCTCCTAAAAAAAAGAGAGAAAAAGAAAAAAAGAAAGACAAAAAAGAGAGGTCCCTTACATTTTCCTGTTTCTTGAATAATTGTTTCCATTTTATTTGAGCTTTTATTACCCTTTTCATTGATCTAGCTAAGTTCAAACCCCAACGATCCCATTACAATCCTAATAAGACCTTTTGATCATTTGAAAATGAGTGCTAAAAATTAGTGGAGATGGGATAGAGAATTTTGCCTATGGGATTGGTGTTAATGGACATTTTTATATTAATTTTAGATACTTAATTTATTAAACTCTTGTCCATTTATGTTTAAATTACACTAATTAAGGGTTGTTTGTTTTATTGTTTTTAAATACCAACCTCTCCATACTTTCAGCACTCATTTCATTTTTCTTTCTTGGGGTTACTCTCCAACGACTAACAGCCAAGGAAGCTCCACCAACACCAAAAACAAGAGAGAAACAGACCCATGCTTACACCACACCAGGCTGGAGGAGAATAAAGAGGGACTAAGCTGCTGGAATGAAACAAAACAAATTAGCAGGTGACATTAGCGTGGAGACACAAATGATGTAGCTGGTGGAGATAAAAAGAAGGATACAGCTCAAGAGACCCATGCAGACATCACCAAGGAGACGTGAACATGCTGACCAAGAGACCCACAACCCATGCCAAAGCAGATAGGATAGCTGGAAAAGGCAGAACGAAGTGGACTGGAGGGTAGCATGGGCTGGAGATGGGCTGATGGAGTATGCGTTATATGGGGTGAGAGGAGATGAACGTGAGCTGTAGGAAAAGAGGGGGAGTAACGTGAGGCTTGGGGGCGATTTGCTGCAGAGCTTTTAAAAAAATCGTGAGAAGGTGAGCTGCTGCAAAAAAGGAGAATAACGTAGAGTTGATAGGGAGAGAAGAGAGCTCCTCCATGACTGACGTTGGAACACACATACAGCCCTCACATACACTCTAAAATTCACATACAGGAGCTGGACCACAGCAAGAAAATAACGTGAGCTGTTGGTTGGAGAGAGGAGAAAAATTCCAGCTGGTGGTGAAGACAAGAAGGAGGCGCGAGCTGAAGAGGGGCCAAAAAAATAAATAAATAAATAAACACTGCATCTCTCCATGAACAGTCGAAGGAACTGAAGTAGCATCTGGTGGGAAGAGCAACAACCGAAGAAGCTAGCGGCTCCACAAGCATCCTTCGTTCATGTCACAACAACGTTGGCGGGAGAAGAAAACGTGGTGGTTTGAAAATAAAGAGGACAACTGGGAGGAGGTGCGTAAGCTGGTAGTAAGGAGAGAGGCTGAAGCAAAACGTTGGAGCTGGTGGCTAGAAAACGTTACAAGCTAGTGGAGGAACAACGTTGCAAGAAGCTGGTGGAAAAATAAAGACGTGAGCAGCTGTTGAAACAAGAGGCTTGGAACGTGGTGGCTAGGGAATAAAGACGTGACCAGCTGGAGCAAGGCATGAAAGTAACGTGGGCTGGTGGCATAGGAGAATCAAAAACGTGGTGGAGACACGTTAAAGCAAGCAGGTGCTGTTGGAGCTTTGATAAAACTATGAAAAGAAGGAGCAACCAAAAGAAGGAGGAGGTGCATGAATAAGTTAGACACAACTTATTTGTCTTGTCAATAAACAGTAACAAAAGCATGAGTCTGCATGTGCATGTGCGTGGATAGAAGAAAAGGGCATGAAATCATTGACGCATAGCCCACAAAATTAATATTCTCCACCAACGTCCATCATAAGGGGATTTTTTTTTTGTTTTTAATTTTTTTTATATTATTCCTTATTTATTTTAATTGCGTGGATTTGATTAATGAAAACATATATTATGACCATGATTTATGTTTCATTGATAAATATGTGTGAGTAAATTTTTCTTTTCAGTTAAGGTTAAGATTGATATTGGATTAGGATAATTTTTGTGGTATTGATTTTTGCTTGATTAAATGCAAATTTAGTCTTAATTTAGCTTGATCACCTAGATTAAAGACCTTAGATGATTAAATGACACAACCAATGGAATTTAATTTGTCGAAAAATTAATCAAACGACATACTTGAGACTAAGTGTAGACCAACCTTAGGATCTTGTGTGAGGATACCTTGAATTAACGAACTTAATTTTAGGCTTCTTGTAGTTAACGCCTTTTATTCCGAATTATCTATGGACCAAGTAGTGACTCGGATTTAAAAGAGAAGGGAACACCATGAACATTGGGTTTGACTTGCTTAAGTGAAGTATTTCCTAAATCAATCCACCGTTATAATTTTATTTTAAATGTCTAATCCAATTGAAATCTGATACCTTAACCGAACTTTTGTCATTTGATTAAATCTAGTCGTTTTAATTCATACCTTGCAATTTTCATATTTCCTTGATTTACTTATTTTATTTTATTTTATTTTCAAATCAATCAATTCGTGATCGTCTAAGTAATTTTTCATCGTTTAATTTAATTGTCTTACGTGTTGAAAATTTTTCCCTTGGGTACGATATCCGGTTCTCACCGATTTATATTACTTGTCGACGGGGTGCACTTGCCTCTAATTGGTCTAGATAGAATTTAATTTATATCGCTTTGTTTAGACCGCAACAATGATCTTTTGAAATCTTCATTGGATATGGTTCTGTCTTCTCATCTCACAGAATACCATATAGTCTTTGTTCTTCATAACTGAGAAGATGTATTGTTTGATCGTTTATTGGTATAGGCTCCACTTGTACCTTGACTATCTTCTTAGAAGATTCTCTGATTAAAATTGAACTTCTATTTCGAACAAATATTGATTCTTCTATAATCTTCATTTTCAAATCCTTTTTGTTGATTGGTTGAGAACGATTGTAAGGTACTAATTGTTGTTCAACTGTCTGTGCCTTCTGTTGAACATCAGATGAAGAAACTTTTTTTCTGACTAAGCTTTATCTTCTTTTATTCTTCTGTTAGTTTGGAAGAAAGTTGTTGTTGAGGCTTCTTCTTCTCAAATATTAACTTTTTATCTCTGTCTCTCTAGATGATTTTGCTGATTAACTTTGCAAAATAGAGACAATTGATCTGGTAGGCTGCTGTCTTTTCTCTTGCTTCTCAAAATCTCCACTGAGAATTAGAGCTTTCTGCTTCTTGTGTTCTTATTGTCGTAAGGTCAATAATCTTAGTGACCTTCTTAACTGTTTGGATTTTTTTGATTGAAGCATCTCAGCCTTCCTCTTCAAAGACACTTGTTGTATTAATTGTTGAACCTGGATTTCCTCTCTCTATAGAGTCGTCTTATTAGCACATCAAACGTTTGTTTAGTTTTTTCTTTTGCAAATGTTCTTCTTGTCGATCAAGGTTTTGTTTGTCTTTCAAACGTAACATGTTCACTCCTGCTTCGTCTGACTATAAGCTACCCCCTCAGACTTTGTTTTCGGTGTAAAACATGTGTTCTCTTCAGCTTCAAACTTTATTCCCATTCTGAGAATAGTAGTGGCATTAATAACACTCTTCACATCCATTTTTACCCTATTACCTCTGTCAAGTAAGATTCCAAATTCTCTAAAGAATCTTGTCAACTATATGCCGTAAGGTAAAGAGCTAGAATCTCCCCTAGACATCATCATGTACTTCAAAATCAAATGGGCTGGTGATTAAGTAGATGAAACAAACAATGTTCATCGTTCATTGTCACCATGTCCTTCTAGCCTACATTTGGTAGAACACAGTGGATAAGCAGTGAATATAGAACCATAGCCTTCGGAACAAGGGTTGAAGCCTTTTTGACTCTTGGATCACTACTTCCATATAGTTGTCAATTGATGTGCGCTTTATCTACATGACCTTGAGTAATCTATTTTTGTATTATTAAACAGCTTTGCTCCAATACTTGGACACCCAATGGCCTTCTCGATAGAATCTTGTGTGACTATAACTGATTACAAATCTACCATTGATATTAAGGTGTTGTCCACCACCTTTGCATTATGTTAGAACTCATATATCTCATTCAAATAGACCTTTTCATGAAAGTTGAAGAAAATTTTCCAACCAACTGCTTTAATTTCTGGTTCGATGTCCATTTGATTTTGCTTCAAGGAAGTGAAATCATGTCTCCCATAGATAAAAGATTTCTCCATTTTTGGTCTATAACAAATAAACACTAAACACACTAATGTATTTTGATTAATGTAGTGATGTTAGTATCAAAAAATAAGAATATGAAACGAGGAGAACTTGAAGTTTAGAACAGAGTATTGAATCTTCTTTGTTGAGAGCACTAAACAAGTTGGTTTCAAACTTTTTCAAGAAAATTCTAGAGTAGAAGGTATTTTAGAATCTTGAGAAGATTTCCTTCTTATACATACTTCTTGAAAAGTTACCGTTCATAACTTACCATTACTATTTACTTAAAAACTTGTGACTTTTTATCTTCTTCTTGTATGAATTGTCTGGGTCATGACGTGTTAGACGAATGGCCATTCAGCATTACCATATTCAAGTTTCATCTGATTTCCTTAATTCTATCTTCACTCAAAGGTTTAGTGAAGATATCCACCCATTGTTGATTCGTCTCAACAAATTGTAGACTGATAATTCCTCTCTGTACATAGTCTAGTATAAAATGATGTTTAACTTCAATATACTTTGCCCTCGAGTGTTACATTGGATTCTTTGATAGATTGATAGCACTTGTGTTGTCACAGAAGATTGGAATTTGATCTTCTTGGATAGAATAATCCTCTAACTGATACTTAATCCATAATTTTTGTCAACAACAACTTGAACTGACATGTATTCAACTTCTGCAGTAGATAGAGCAATTGAACTTTGCCTCTTGTTTGAATAAGAAATTAGATTATGACCAAGAAAGTGACAACCTCCACTTTTACTCTTTCTATCAATCCTATCTCCAACATCATCAGCATCACAGTAGCCAATTAACCTGAAATCTTTACCTTTTTCATACATTAAACAAAGATTAATAGAACCTGCCAAGTATCTCAATATTCTTTTGACAGCAATATAGTGAGATTCTCTAGAATTTGCTTGAAATCTTGCACACAAACAAACACTAAACAGTATATTAGGTCAGCTTACAGTTAGGTAAAGTAAAGAACCAATAATTCCTATGAAAAGGGTTTGATCAACCTTCTTACTAGCTTCATCTTTTGATAAAAGGATTGAAGGATGCATAGAAGTTGACATAGGTTTGACCTTCTCCATTTTATATTTGACTAGCAGTTCTTTGATATATTTTTATTGATGAATAAATTTTTTTTCTTCGGTTTGTTTAATTTGTAAAACAAGAAAGAATTTCAATTCACCCATCATACACATTTCAAATTGACTTTTCATAAGATTTTCAAAACTAGAACATAATTTCTTAGAAGTTGCACCAAAAATAATATCATCTACATATATTTGTAGAACTATGAAATTATTTTTAGTACATTTTCTAAAAAAAGTCTTATATGCTTAACCTTTAAAAAAGTCATTTCTAATCAAAAATGAACTTAGACGATCATACCAAACACGAGGTGTTTGTTTTAATTTATACAAAGCTTTAAGAAGGCTATAGACATAGTCTGCTTTATCAATATCTTCAAAACTAAAGGGAATTCTTTATATAAACTTCTTCATCTATAAAACCATTCAAAAAGGCATTTTTGACATCCATTCAAAATAGTTTTGTATCATGACAAACAGCATATGCAAGCATCCTAATAGCTTCTAGTCTAGCTACAGGAGCATAGGTTTCATTATAGTCTATTCCTTTTTGTTGATTATAACATTGAGTTACTAATCTAGCTTTGTTACAGTTTACTCTTCCTAATTCATCTAGTTTATTTTTGAATACCCACTTGGTTCCTATGATAGACTTATTGGGTTGTCTAAAAACTAAAGACCAAACTTTGTTCCTTGTAAATTGATTTAACTCCTCTGGCATGGCTAACATCCAAGCTTCATCTTGAAGAGCTTCATCAATTTTCTTAGGTTCTAATTCAGAAACAAAAGTTATATTTGCCTCTCTTCTAAATTTAGACCTAGTTCTCCCTCCTTCTAATGTTTCTCCTATAATCAGGTTTTCTGGGTGAGACGATTTGTACTTCCAGTCTTTTCTAAGACTAAAGTTTTCTCCAATATCTTCTACATTATCAGGTGGATCATCTGATGGTGACATGTCTTGGTTATTGACTACAGGAGCATATAGAGTTTCATCATTAGAATTGTCTCTTCTATCTAGATGAGAATCATCATAAAATTTAACATGCATAGATTTTTCAACAGATTTAGAAATAAGATTATAAGCTTTATAAGCTTGAGAAGAAATTGAATATCCTAGAAAAATTCCTAAATTGATCTCAGAATCAAATTTATCTTATTTTTCTTTTGAATTCTATATAGTGCATTTGCAACCAAAAGGATGGAAGTAAGATATATTTGGCTTTCTTCCATTCCATAACTCATATGGGGTTTTATTTAAAATAGGTCTCCAAAATATTCTATTTTGAATATAACAAGTTGTGTTTACAACTTCTTCTTAGAAATATTTAGGAAGATTCATTTCCTATAGCATAGTCCTTGCCATTTCTTGAATCATCATGTTCTTTCTTTCTACAACTCCATTCTGCTGTGGAGTTCTAGGTGTAGAGAAATTATGAAAAATTTCATTCTCTTCACAAAACATTCTGAATTTTTCATTTTCAATTTCTCTACTATTATCACTCCTAATTCTAGCAATAGAAATTCCTTTTTCATTTTGTAACTTTTTGGATAAAAATTTAAAACACTTAATAGATTCATCTTTATATGATAAAAACAATATCCAACAAAATCTAGTGAAGTCATAAACAATTACAAGACCATATTTCTTTTCACCAAGACTTAAAGTTTTGGTTGGACTAAACAAATCTATATGTAACAACTTTAGAGGTCTAGATGAAGTTACAACATTTTTAGAGGAAAAAAATGTTTTAACTTGTTTTCCTTTTTGACAATTCTCATAAAAGAAATCTTTGTTAAAAACTTATTTTTGGTAATATTCTTACCAAGTCATGTCTAACCAACTTGGAAATATTTTTAAAACTAACATGACTTAGCTTTTTATGCCAAATCAGTTTTTTCTCATCTGTTGATATAAAACATGAAATATTTTGACTTTTCAAATCATCTAAGTTAATTTTATAGAGATTATTTTGTCTCTTGGCAGAAAAGAATATGGAGTCGTCTTTGTTTTTGACTACACAAGAATTTTGATTAAAGGATACTTCAAAACTAGAATTACATAACTTACATTAATTAGATTATGCTTTAAGCCTTCGACTAGCAAAAAATTATCAATAGACGCAAATGAATCTTTACCAATTTTGTCGATTCCAACTATTTTTCCCTATTAATTGTCGCCAAAAGTTACTGATCCTCCTTGCTTATTTTGGAGGTCTAGGAACATAGACCTTCTTCCCTTCATATGTTGTGAGCATCCACTGTCCAAGTACCATTGGTGCTGCTTGATTTTTTCAAGAAAGGAGATCTGCAGTATATATTATATCTTTCTTAGGTACCCATATTTTCTTGGGTCCTTTGGGGTTAGACTTACAATTATTCATCAAGTAATAAGAATATTGTTTCTTTTTCTTTCTATTAGGAACATAACTCTTATTATGACGAACATTACTATTATTAAACCTTAAACCACTCTTATCATTTGGATGTCTATATTTTCCAATCATATCATTTATCCTTTTTGGACTTTCAGTAAATGCTGATAAATCTGCTGAGAGAATCCTTTGTTTTATTTGATTAATTTCCACATATTTATCTACAATTACCTTCTTTTTCATATCGTCTACTTGTTTCTTAAGGCAGATGTTTTCTTTTTCTAAGAATTTTATGTTCTTGAAACATTCAGCAAATTTCTTTTTCAATATCCTATATTGTTTTAATATAGCATGTGAATCTTCTAATGATTCTAAATAAGCATCCTGAAATTCATTAAAGTTAGAACTTACCTCATCATCGCATTCCTTTTCAGCTACCAAGCATATATTTGCTTATTATGATGCTTCTAAGTCAGAGTCAGATTCAGACGAATCCCGATCTTCCCAAGTTTCCATCATGTTCTTTTTATTTTCTTTACTTTTCTTCTGTTTTCTTTTGAGTAACGGGCATTTGGACTTCGGACTTGTAATGTCCTGGTTTATTGCACTCATAGTAGACGATATAGCTTTTCTCATTCTTTGAATCATCATTGCTATTCTTCTTAAAAGAAAAGTCTTTATTTCCTTTTGCTTTCTTTCTTGAAATGAAGGATAGTTCATCATCATCTTCAATTGAATGTTGATCAGATTCACTAACATCATCATTCTTGATTTCTTCAATCTTTAATGCTTTTGATGACTTGCTTCTATTTTTCTGCATCTTCTGATTCTTCTTGCCAGCCTTTAATGCGATAGATTTATCTCTTCTAGATTTATCTTCTGCATCAAGCTCTACGTCATGTATTTTTAGTGAATCAAGCAATTCATCTAGCTTCAGCTTACTTAAATCCTTAGCCTCTTGTATTGTCGTTACTTTGGGTCTCTATCTTTTTAGAAGACTTATGAGAATCTTTTTGACATGATCTTGATTATCGTAGATTCTCCTAAGAGCTTTAAGTTTGTTAATAATTGTTTGGAATTGTCCAAACATCTGATTAATAGTCTCATCATCATTCATCTTAAACAGCTCATACTGATGAACAAGAATACTACTCTTGGACTCTTTCACCTGATTTGTGTCTTCATGTGCAATGGCTAATGTGTTCCACATTTCCTTTGTAGATTTGCATCTATGAACTGTATCATATTCACTTTTGCTTAGGGTACAACTTAAAAAGAATTTGGCCTCTAAGTTTTACGGAAATTGAGCTTTCTGATCGGCTGACCATTTGTCATAAGAGATGCTATTGCCTTAATCATTTGTTGGTGAATATGGACCATTCTCAATGATATCACAAAGATCAAAATGTGTGGATTCTATAAAGATCCGCATCCTGTCCTTCCAATAATGATAATCTTCACCATTAAATGCAGGAGGTTTTGTGACCAAGGCACCTTCAGCTATAAAAATAAGTGATTCAGCCATGGATCTTTGTCCTTACTTTGTAACAGTGTTTCTTAGAAACCGTGCTCTGATACCAACTGAAGTAAATCACTTGTTAATATAGAAATCACGTATAATATGTAAAAAACACAAGAAGGGGGGTTGAATTGTGTAAAATTTTCAAAGATATTAATCTTTAGGAATTTCTTGAATTTCTTTGCAAAATTCATAAGATCACAAACACAATTTACTAAAGTTGATGAGTAATACAATCACAAGAATTATTATCTACTCTTCTCACAACAAGAAAATTAAAAGATAATGGTTAGAGAATAGATGCTGCAATTTTATACTAGTTCACCCTCAACCTTGGGCTATGTCCAGTCCTCAGAATTTTTCTGAGATTTCACTATACTCTTTAACTTTATAAGTATTCTTTCTACACTTATAGAGCCTCTTCAAGTCTTTCTCTCAAAGTATTCTTTATCTACTTTTTTAGCCTCTCTAGGCTCTAGCCTTTCTTTCTCTCTCTAGGAAAGATAGTTTAAGCTTCACGTTACAAAAGTATTCACTCTCTTTTTTTCACACTTTGAGTACAGTGTTTCTCTAAGTATTGTACAATCAAATTTTCTCTCTTGTAAAAACATTATTTAGTTTACGACTAGAACTAGTATTTATAGCCTAAGTCTTCAACTGTTTTTTTGAGAAACTGCTTCTTGAATCTTTTAGAAATCGTTATTAGTTGAGTCCTGTAAGTAATTCCAACTAACTAATTGATTGACGTTCTAGAATAGTTTCCTTCTTCTTCGTCCGGTACTATACTTCTTATGGTGTTGCTTCTTCTGGTCTCATGCTTCTTCTGTTATCACACTTGTTCTGGTGTTGACGTGTATCTTCTTATGATGGCGTGCATCTTCTTATGATGACGTGTTTCTTCTTGTGATGGCGTCTATCTTCTTATGTTGACTACGCATTTTCTGATGTTGACCACGCATCTTCTGGTTTTGCCTATATGTCACTTTCATTTTTCTGCACACTTAACAAACTTAGCAAAACAATTCACACACTTCTATGATTATTATTATCTGATTGTCATCAAAATTAATAGAAGTGAAGTCTTCTTGACTTAACACGGAAAATCGTCGGCTATTAATAAAGTATATCTGATATGTTGTTTGTTCAATTTGGAGATGCCTGAAAGTGAATCTGTCGTAGATCATATTAACAAATTTAATATGATTATCAGTCAATTATGTAACATCTCATTACCCATGTTAAGGCTAGAATAGTAAATTATGAGAAATTTAAGTGGAATTAGGAAAAAAAAGCACGTTATGCATAAGTTAATTGTGACATACACATTTATTTCGCACATTCATATGATTATACATGCATTCATTGGCATTTTTTGGTAAATTTGATTTATAAGTGAAAATTGTGGATTAAATTGGAGTGTATTAATTGTGATTTGGCAATTTTGGTATATTTAGGATATTTTGAAATTTTTGGCAAATTATTTGAAATGAAAATTTATTTGGTGGTAAAAATTTATTTGGAGGCTATTAGTAATATTTTTGAATTTTTGAGAATTTTGGGAATTTTTTTGAAAATTTTGGGGTAGTTTTAGACTAAGAAAAATGGACAAATGACATAATGACATGTAACACTTACAAGAGGCTGACAAGTGGCTCACATGCAAGGGGACCACGTGTCTCTAAGTTATTAAAGCAAGATATTAGGCAGGAAATTTCATTGTTCTCTCTTTGGATAACTGTTCTTCACCGAGTTTTGGTCTTCATTCTCATGCTGTGATTTTCTGAAAATAGGGTAAGTAAATGTCTAAGTTTTTGAGTTCCTTAACCGATTTTTGTGTGTGATGTTTTGCTTGTTGGAATGAAACACATGCTTGAGATAGATGAGTTGTAGTAACTAGGCATGAAACCATTGGTGAGTTTTGATTTTTGGTGTTTGGTTTGAATATTGAGTTTTGAATTATTTGAGAGTAAGATGAGCTAGAATGGGAGTTAAATGAAGTTAAAGAGTGGATAAAAACTAAAAGAATATGCATTGGAGGGAAATTTGAGAATTTGAAGATTTACAGTAGAGAGAGAGAGGAAATTTATGAAACTTCGGATGTTAAACATTTGAAGTGTAATTTGAGTCTAACTTGTTGCCAAGATTTTTCTAGATATGGAAATGTAGAATGGATGGTTTAGAAGTAAGAAATTTAAAAAGAGAGAAGAAGTGCAGTTCGGTGAAGAAGATGATGAATAGTATGGAATTTTTTTTTCATTTTGGCATTTGTAACTAATGTTGCACTTTGAGTTGTTTAGCATAAGATAAGTTGCAAATGAAGGAGTAAATGTAAGGGTATAACTTTGTGATGAGGAATTAAGTAGAGGAGGGGAAGAAGATGGAGGAGTGTTGCTGCAAAAATGTGGAGAATTACGTGCAAAAACGTGATTCTAAAGTAAAAGGGTGGTAGTTGCTTGTATAAGTTTCTTAACAAAGTATTTTATTGAACAACCCTCAGTCTTTTGCCTATAGCTTTTTCATCCGAACTCCAAATAACTTTCGATCAATGGATTCTTAAGAAATTTTTCTTTCTCTCCATAAAAATTTAGAATTATCTGAATTGATTTGAAAGTGATTGATAGGATGAAAGTGTGGAAGTCTGCTGGAATGTTATGAACTGGAAGTTTTCATGATCATCTTTCGGTTTTCTAATTATAACTTAAGCTTTAGATTTCTGAATAGTTAAATTTTGATTCATATTAAACTAGAGACATATTTCTACAACTTTTGTGAAGAAGTTGAATTTTAATTCTCTCTATGATTTTCAAAATTGGCATGAAACTGAGTTTTAGCTTAGGCTGTAGCACCACCAGGGACATAAATTATATCCTGTGGTTATTGAATAAACTGTATTGATGTGCGCCAAATTAGGCTGAGTTATCTTCACCAAAGTTGTAGTTTATTCTCTTAGCTTTAAATTGGTATAAAATTTGTAATTTTTTGATATCTGAGCTGAAAGATATGAGTTGTACAATTAGAGGGTATGATCATGTACTAGCCAAAAGTTCAAATGTGCATAGTCTGTGGTATTTTGTGAATAAATCATTGAATACTGAATCAAATTGGATGATCTTGGAGTTATTAGAAACTTAAAACACTGTAAAACAACTTTCCAGAAGGAAATTTTGCCTAATTTTGCCATTTACTCTACTAGATTAATTATGCAAAGTTGACCTGAAATCATATAGGTAGAAAATATGAAGTGGTTAACTAGGTTATGAAATTGATTTCGCATTGTTTTATTTTGGTCCAAATTATAAGTACCATATGATATTAATGAGGGCTTTGATATCTGATCAATTTGATGATGAGAGTTACAATAAGATACCTGGAATTGTCATTGAATATGCATTGTGCATACTTTCTATAAATTGATGTGCATAAAAGAACACTTGTATATTTGTGCAAAAATATGATATTTGTGAATGTGTTGTGTATGTTTTAGAGGAGTCAAGTGGACGCCAGACAGACATTGTTGAACCATCCAGGCAATAGTATATTGGAGCATTCTGTGAGTCAACCTAGATGATTTCCTAGGATTGATTTGATCTGAATTTAATCTAATTTATTACACTTTCATTATTATTGAACTGTTTGTGAGTTGTTTCTAGATTCTGAACCTGAGATCCAAGGAGTTTCATAGTTAGGCATGCATTGGGAGTGTTTTTATTTAATATAAATTTGACGAATTTAATTTAATTTGTTAAACTTCCAATATGCACTGTTTGTGAATTGATTTTGGATTCCGAACCTAGGGTCCGAGGAGATTAATAGTTGGGCATGTATTAAGAGTGTTTTGATTTGTATGAATTTTGACAATTAATTCTTAACGAAAGTTGAATACCGGACTTAGGTCTAATGACTATGAAATCTTACCTGAGCATTTGTATAAGATTGTGATATAAGAGATTTTCTGAAATTGTTGCATTTTATAAAATGCATGCTCAGTTAAAGGTGTTGTGACTTGAGTTACCAGTACGAAGCGCTTCCACGTAGAGCTTTGCTCCGTGATTTCTGATTTTGCAGTAGAGCTATGCTCTGTGATTCTGTTTGGCTGAGCCCTATAGGCTAATATTTGTATAAGTTTGTGATAGGCACTCGGTCACAACAATAAGAAAGAATGTGAGTCTCATGCATGTAACATTATAAGATTAATTTTTTTTAATGATTTGCAAGGCTGAAACGAATGATAAATTGTTAAGATCTATTTGTTATACTTGGCTATGTGGATTGTGAGATTATATGATATACCATGTTGTGCCAATATTTGGAGTGTATATATGATCTGAATGAATATATGAGAAATATGTGGTATGTGTGTGTAATTCGGTGAACTCATCAATGACGGTTCATTCATTGAATTCGTAAAACTCATAAAAATTGCAACGTGATTTTTCAGGTACGAGACAGGAGACCTAGTTCTTAGACAGGACTAAAGGACCCGTTGGATTTTATTATAGATCAGAGGTCTGTCAGCTGGCTCCAGGAGTATAGTGTCTTGTATTTTGTTGTTTTTGTTAGAACCTATATGAGGTTATTTAAATATTTGTCTAAAGGAAATAGTGTAAATTTGTTTGGATTAATGCAATGAATGATTTTAAAATTTAGTGACTTTCGATTATGTTAGATGATGTCATGTATAATTTTGTTTTGTTTTTGCTCTAGCATACCATACGATTATCATAGGATATGTACTTGAATATGCTTGAATGGTTGGGTATGTATCATGTGGTAGTGGGATGTTGCACTTAGACCTTTGGGTTCAAAAGACAATTTGAATGAATGTGGATTAGCTTCTCCAAACTTTCATTTACTACTATATGAAGAGCTACAAAGCTACAAACAAACACGTCGTTAACAGAATTCAATCTTGAAAGTAATCAATAATGTTATTTGTGGTAATATATTCACAATATTACTTTGTTGGCTTGCTACAACAACGTGTTCAACTTGTGAAGAGACCTCGGGAATGACCTAATAAATATGAATCAAAGATTGTCATAAATGATCATTAGATATATGAAGCAATACATAGTAATCAAAGAATGTTACATTCCTATGGAGACTGTTGAACTGGTTGAGTTGAGTCTAGATTCTTACATTTTATGGCAGTATGTCAGGTACAAATGATGGGGTGTCTAACATATCAGTTACATGTACATCAATCATTTAGTGGATTTTCATCAAATTAATGAGCCTTAGACAACTTCCGTTTGATTCAATCAATCTTAAAGACTCGTTAAATTCAAAACTGGGTACCCTATAATAAGCCTTATAGACTTGAAGATATCCTAACTCCTTTTTCATCTCGCATTCTTCCTTATAGTTAACAAAATCAAGGTCTACTTTATAAAAAATACTTGATTCCCATCAACATATTTCACCTCTGGCTTTACAACAAACTGTCCACCATAAAACAACCTTGTACTTCCAAATTCGACCATCACACACCTGTTCATAACAAATATATAAAGACTAGTGTATCACCAAAAAACATAGATTTGTATAATATTATCAATACTATAATAAATACTACATGCATAATTACATAATTAGAGGATAATGTAAGCACTTAAAACATTACAAATTTGGTGACAAAAATCCAATAAACTAAACAAATAATCATGCATCATCAAGAAACTTAAATTACTAGTAATCATGCATCCTAACATGAAACTAATAGATTATCAACAACTTTTTTCCATTTCTAATTCATCTTCTTTATAGAAACATTAGCTTATGCATCATAAATTCTTGCAAACTAGACTTATTGTTATCTTTTGGCATCAATGTTTTGATCCTAGATTGGTGGGTTACTAGTACCCATTTTATCTTATATTGATAGATTATCAAATGGTGAGTAGTTTGAGAGCTATAAAAGAAGGCCCCCCCTCCTATTGATATCTATCCCAAATTTGTATCTCTTCTCCCATATTTAAATAAAAGTGGGCCACTTGAGAGGTGCTCAGAGACTAGGCGCATTTGACCGAACTCTGTTATCAAATTTCTGGATGTTTTTCTCTCTTATCGCTTTTATTATTCTGCATTATTGTTTTGTTTCTTTTCAAGTTGTAGTGTAGTATTCAATATTATTTTTCGGGTATATTTGTAGTGCTGTGTTCAATTTATTTGAGTGTATTTATTGTTCGTGTGTGTACATGAGTTAGGTTGTGATAAATACACCGTGCATGTAATTTCTGTCTCGAAGGTCAAGTTTTAAGTGGGACCATTTGTGACCCCTTCGTCCTTTCCTGAGATTTTACGTGGAATGGTAATATTGTCTTAGGAGTCCGTTTGACGGTCTTTCCTGGATATTATCGAATCGATTTACTTCACTAGTTGTTTACCTTAGAGGAAAAAATTACCCTATTTTCCTAACAAGTAGTATCAGAGCTGAAGGTTCATCATTGGTTTGTTTGTAATTTTTTGTTATATTGAATACTATATTTTGAGTCTGTAATAACACATAATGATCAAGAAACACTAGGGACATCGGCTTCCTCATCATCGTGGTCGAGGATTTTGTTGTAAAGTTTGAAATTGGTGGTAGAGATATTTGACAGTACTGGCCATTTCGGCATATGGCAAGGGGAGGTTTGGGACTCCCTTTTCCAACAAGGTCTTGACATTGTCATTGAAGAAAAGAAACCAGAAGATGTTGAGGATAAGGATTTGAATATCATAAATCAGTTAGCATGTGGAATAATTTGATTGTGTCTGTCTAGAGAGCAGAAGTATGCTTTGAAGAACAACACTTCTGCACACAAATTGTGGAAGGCATTGAAGAACAAATTTATGAAAAAGAGTAGTCAAAATAAGCTCCTTATGAAGAAAAGACTGTTTCAATTCAATTACCGACCAGGTGCTACTATGAATGAACACATCACTATGTTTAATCAGTTAGTAGCAGACATGTTGAATTTGGATGTGAAATTTGAGGATGAAGATTTGGCTTTGATGTTGTTGTCATCTCTTCCCGATGAATTTGAACACTTGGAGACTACGTTACTTCATAGAAAGGAGAATGTGTCTTTAGATGTAGTATGTTCAGCTTTGTATAGTCATGAATTGAGGAAGAAGGATAAAATGAAAAACAAAACAACTACAGCAAATGAAGCATTGGTAGCAAGAGGTCGTCAGCAAAGCCAGTCAAAGGGAGAAGAGGAAGATCCAAATCAAAAAGTCGAGTTGTCAAAGATGAGTGTGCTTTTTGTCATAAGAAAGGAAACTGAAAGAAAGACTGTCCAAAATTGAAGAAGAAAGAGAAGGCTCCGAAAGATGTAAATGTTGCACAGTGTAAAAGTAACGTGGAATCAAATATCTCTTTGGTGGTTTCACCTTCAGCATCGCATCTAGACAAGTGGATTTTGGATTCAGGTTGCTCCTACCATATGTCTCCCATTCGGGAGTGGATCTTTGATTTTGAAGAACTCGATGGCAGCGTTGTTTACATGGGTAATGATAATCCATGTAAAACAACCGGCATAGGTTCAATCAAGCTGTGGAATCATGATGGATCCACCAGAATTTTGAGGGATGTGCGGTACGTGCCGAAGTTAAAGAAGAATCTCATCTCTTTAGGGACTTTAGAATCAAAAAGCCTAGTTGTAATGATACGAGATGAAATTCTTAAAGAAACTTCAGGAGCATCGGTAATGTTGAAAGGTGTTAGGAAGGACAATTTGTATTATTACCAAGGTAGTACAGTGATTGGGATGGTAGCAGCAGCAACTTCAAGCAATAAGAAGGATGTAGAGGCAATAAAGCTATGGCATATGCATGTTTGGGACATGCTGGTGAAAAATCTTTGCAAACCCTTGCTAAGAAAGGATTGTTGAAAGGTACGAAGACTTGCAAATTAGAATTTTGTGAGCATTGTGTTCTGGGAAAACAAAAAATAGTGAAATTTGGTACTGCTATCCATAATACCAAGGGAAATCTGGATTATGTGCACTCAGATGTATGGGGACCTTCCAAGACTCCGTCACTTGAAAGTAGGCATTATTTTGTCACTTTTGTTGGTGATTTTTCCATAAGAGTGTGGGTGTTTACTATGAAGAACAAAGATGATGTTCTTGGGGTTTTCCTTAGATGGAAAGCTCAGGTTGAAAACCAGACTAGAAGGAAGATCAAAGTTATCTGAACAAACAATGGTGGAGAATATAAGAGTGATCCTTTTCTGGAAGTATGCCAAGAGTGTAGCATAGTTTGGCACTTCATAGATAGGAAAACACCACAACAAAATGGATTGTCGGAGCATATGAACAAGACACTAGTGGATAAAGTTCATTACATGTTGTCAAATGCTGGGTTATGTAGAAAATTTTGGGCTGAGGCTGTGACATACGCTCAACATCTTGTAAATTGCTTGCCTTCATCTACTATAGATGGCAAGACTCCTTTAGGCCCTGTTTGGTTTGAGGGTCAATAATGGAATCGAATGGAACGTAACACACTTCCATCGTTTGTTTGAAGGTTTCATAATGGAATAAAATGGAATGGGATGGAAGCGGAGGGTTTCATGTTACGTTCCATTCCATCCTAAACAGTGAAAATAAGAAACCTCCAATTTGGGGGGTTTAGGATGGAACGTAACATAATAAATACATACTACCTAATATACCCTCAATAATTCTTCTTAATAT
>JANITW010119900.1:0-18346 GCA_027564335.1 Erythroxylum williamsii | reverse complement strand
TCTCATCTATCGCTAGGACCATACTTTATAAGAGTAAGAAGTAATAACACATCTCTCAAGTCTCAACATCATATCTTGTAACATAAAATATATTACGTTGCGCTCTTCACTTATTTTAGCATTGTTCTTTTCTCTTCGTAGCTTTTAAGGTTTCTCTTCCCATTGGCTAATCAGTCGCCCGTTCCTGTTCACTTTTTTAGCTTTGATTCTTCGATCTAGCTTCTAACAAGTGTTTCCCCCAATTGGTAGGCCTTGACTGTTCTTTTTGCTAGCCAATTAAACCAGAACTTCCCACAATCTGCACCATTTTCGGGCTTCTTCGTGTGCTGTCGTCGATATTGGACATCACTTTCATTTTCATCCAAGTAGTTCCCTCATCCACTCATCTTGAAAGTTGCTTACCAAATTTCTTGGCCCCCAAATTTTATCTTGGAAATCCTCTATGTTCCCACAAGGTAATAAGATAATTGAGACAACAGGAGGAAATATAAACTAACATTGACATGTCATCCTTGGTAGAAGATGTGAAAGCCACATGAATCATTCTTCATCAGTCCTATGATTTTTGGTTCCGTGAAAAATTATAACGCAGTGCTGCTTATTTAGATATACATGGGTGCATCTCCAAGACAAAGTTGTTGGATATGAGGAGTTCACTTTTATGAAAGATCGTCATCATAGAATTAACAAGAGAACATACCCATAAGCTTTGATACTACGGACATTTCAATCCAAAACTTTAAGACATTAGGTTTATGAATTCTTTCTACTTATATGTCCTTCACTAATTTCATCTCTTTCCAATATGAGATTCTTACTCATACTTGACATTCAACAATCTCTCCCTTAAGTATGAACTTACACATTGAGCTTAGATTTTTCCTTGAACGAAAGCTTTTTTTTTAGCAACTCGAGTATATGAATCACCAAGAGTCATTTTACTCCACTGATCTGGGCTCACTAGAGTCTTCTTGTTCTTTTTCGTGGGAAAACAACTACAAAATTCGACTACTATCTTCATACTCATCCATTGTCGAACTATCGACTCTAATAAAACTGGTTGGATTTGGAGAACCCACTTTTATAAGAGATCTTTGTCATGAATTGAGAGAGGAAACATACTCATATGTTTTGAAATTATACTTTAACCTAAAATCTTAAGATGTTAGATTTATGGGTTCCTTCATTTATATGTTCTTCACCAGTTCCATCGTTTTCCATCGTGTAATTCTTACTCTAACTTGACATCCAACAAAAATTACATAATTTTGGGACATCATGGTACTCATTACCTGCTCATGTCTTTTAGTCGATTCCTCGTCGATATACTCCTTGTCGCGTCTGCTTCGATTTCCAAAAAAAGAAATGGTTCTTAACATTCTCCCCATATATAATCTATTAAGGAGACGCTAGATTCGTCGAGCCATGCACATTGGACGTACGTCAAAGACAAAAGTTACACCTGGAATAATTCGATGATTGAAGATTAATGTTTAGTTCAACTACCTAACTGAACGTTATAGCATTAATCTAATCCATTAATTTAAGGGAGGAAGAATTTCAGAGAACTGAAAACTAATAGTAAAGCCAGTTGCGTAGCATATGGAACGAAGTAGAGAAAATACTTCTTGAAGAGGAAGTATCTGGAGGATTCATTCGAAAATCACCTTGCAGCACATGAGCGCTACTACTTTGGAGTTTGTGAAACTTTAGGGACGACAAAATGCTTAATTGCTTTATGAACTAAAGCTATAAACTTCATCATGTTAGCCTCCACTAACACTATTCTTTTGCTTTTAAAGTTCTCTAGCTTGCCATTATAACGAGAAACTAACTGCCGACCCAACTAAGAAGACTACCCAAATTCATGTAACTATCAAACTATATACCTCTAAATATTTATCATTAACTACTGTACAACCCTAGTGCATAACCTAATATAAACAGTATGTGCTTGGCATGTTCAGGCAGAGCACTGAAATTGTCGTTTGATACATGGCTGAAAAACAAAACAATCTGCTTTTAGGACAATCAAATGTCAGTACCCAAGCAATAGAGAGAAGTGACTTCGGATTTAAAAGAAAACGCAAGCTTCCTTTTGGTTGATCTAGAACTGTACATTTTTGTGGCATTTGAACTATGATCACCGACTTCTGGCAAGAGCTGAATTAATTAATTAACTAATTAAAGGTAGCTTCCTACAACCAAGCCATTGAATTTCTTTGTGTTTACTTTTACCTCCGTTTCCAAGTGTATAGAGTCTTTGACTGGTGAGGAAATGATGATCGACGATTACTATCTAATTAGGAAATAAAATCTCAGTGTGTCGCTTTCTCTTCTTAGCTTACTGCCAAGAAATAGCAGATTTAGATTTAGTCCTGTAGAGATATTATCACGGTGAATCCATATGCTCAGGAGGTCTGCTTACAAAAAATTCTGAAGAGACACACATGGCGTTGGTTGAGTTGCTTGAAGAGTTATGTGGAATATGTACTGCCTTTGTTTTTTGTGCTTTTTTGGGATCGGGCAACACAAAGGAAGACCACGAAAATGAAGTCATTATTCCATTAACGCTGAGCACTCCAAAAGCTGCTATGCCGTATCCCACATGTCTTGGGCTGTCATATATAAAAGTTTGCTTCTTCTTTTTGCTGATACAGGACGAGTTTTGTTTGATTCTTCGTGATTAAGCTAACCTAATCTTTCTATGTCCCTACCCCATTTCAGCAAAGCTAACCAAAGTTAAAGAACAAGCACATGAAATTAAGATAAACGGGTTTATTTTCTTAACAGCAATGCCCTCATATTTTTCAATATGGAGTAATCTTTAATGTGGGTCCCATTTGTCCCTTCTCTTCGTCCATAAATACCCGTTCCCAACACTTCGTTTCTCCCTTTTCCCTTTCTTTCCATTCTCTCCCTCTCTCTCTGAGATCCGGTTCAGTGTGTAAAAACCGGCCAGCTACTCTTGTCCTAGTTTACCATGTTTCCAGCTGACGAGGCGTCCCAATTCAATTTCCCGGTACATGAAATCGGGTTCACACCCAACGAAATCCAGGAACTCTTACCACTCTTCCAATCACCAGCTCGTAGTCAAACTCAAACCTCCGGTTCGGAGGGGTCTACCAGGACGGTTTACTCAGTGGACGAGCGAAAGCGAAGGCGCATGATATCGAACCGCGAATCAGCCCGACGTTCCCGTTCGAGAAAGCAGAGGCATTTAGAGAACCTCACTGAACAGGTGAACCGGCTAAAGGAACAAAACCGAGACCTCAAGAACTGGTTGGCCACAGTTCAAAACCATCGCTACTTACTGCGGAGAGAGAATTACCGCCTAAGATCCGAATCCATTGTGCTCGGGGCAAGACTTTCCGATCTGTGCCATATCTTAGTTGCCATGCAAGCCATGCAACAGCCAAAATAATCATCTTTAACTATGATTTTGACCGAGAATAATTAGCTAGGCTCAATAAAAAGCTCTAATATTTTGCATGAACTCACAAATATTAGAGTCCTCTCTCGCTCTTCTCTCTCTCATCCAAGCAGGTGGGTGGATTTGATTAATCATGAAAAGTTGTTTTTGATGAAACCCATATTGCTATATAGGCACCATGTAAAGATTCGATGCCATTCCCAGATGCCTTTTGGTCTTCCCTAGGATTTCTTTTTTGGCAGAGGACCATCTTTTTGTTCACTTTTTCTTTTTCACTCTTTTATAAGCTTTTTACGTGTTGGGCTAGTGAAGAGTTGGGTCCAGTACTAATGCATAGGGGAGGTCGAGAGTTTGGTGAATTGTTCAGGTTGTGGTAAGTTCGACATCAAAGAATGCATGTTCGTGTATGTAAATATGTGTTAGTAGAGAAGCAGTGAATGTAATGGTTGTTCTGTTCCCATGTCTTTGGATTTAGACACAAACTTGCATCCGACCAGTGTGTTTTCGGGGATGGGTAGTGTGTGCTAATCAAAAAGCAGAACAACAATATAAATGTGCATTTAAATACAACTCCATCATAAAAAGATTCGCGACGAGAAGAGTTAATATCTAAACCATAAAATACTTTAGTATGGTACATACTGTTAACACTTTAGAGATGGTCTTCTTGTTTGATACGTACCTGCAAAAGACATGTAACGTGTTGCCTAGCTTCTCGAGGAGTAAAATATTCCTGTAACAAATGTCAAACTCTCTAGCCAATTTCCTGCGTGGATATGAATAGACAACAAAAGAGAATCCTACCAGAAACATTACTTTTCTTATTTTTCCCCCCTCGAGAATAATTATGAAATATAACATTTTGGTATATTCACCAAATGAACACGGAAGCTTGATGGTGCATATGGGAACAAATTAGCATACATACGTCAATACTCTTGGTTCCACTTGCACCAATAGTTTTCGCAACCCTTTACGGTACAATCGCAAGTTGGCATGAAAAGATGAGAAAGCGTTTTCTAATATGAAAGGTAAACAACCCTCTCCCAAAAGTGACTTTTCCCTTTCACCTTAAGGAAGGGATTAGGATCAAAAAGTGGAATGCATTAAAATGGGGTGTGTCAATTTTGTCATTCTATTAATTGTCAACTAAATGCTTCTATATTAGCATTGTATAAGTTTCCCCATAAATAAATGGTTAGTAAAGTGTATAGATACATGCGGTACGTAAACCAATTCTTTTTAATCTATAGTGATTGATTTAAAGCTAAGTGAGAGGAGCCACTAAGCTATAATTGAGATGACTTCTAATATAAATCCAGTAGGAGCCTCAACAAGGCGGGATAAATGTTCTGCCCGATCAAAGGTTATCCCAACTGGGACACCAAAGAAACAGATTTTTTTGTGTAATAATAAGGCCTATCAAATCTTAATTAAAGTGTTGTTTTAAACTTTAATTCATTTGAGTTGTGCTCCGAAAGAGCATAAAACTAAACTATAAGATTTCTAAATTGTACCATATTCATATAACTCACCCAAAAGCATTTCAAAGAGGTTTTGATTTTATGTATAAATTGAATACTCCTACTTATATTAAAGACTATTCCTATAAAATCCATCCTACTTAAATATCATAGTCGTAGTTATTACTTTAATACGACGATTGTAATGGTTATAATTGATAGTTTTATTACCATCTTTAATGCATTGATTGCTGGATCTCTAAGTAACCATGATTAGCAAATTTGCATAATTTTAATTTGAACATTTTTGACTTTGTTCTCTGCATAAGCTTAGTGAATGTCAAAAATGAAGTCAATTATTCATATTTATCGTATGTTGAAATTTCATTTTCAGAGACTTGTCTTTGTAAAGTGCATCACTTCATGAAGCATTTGATTTGTTTCAATGTCTAAGATCTGTCTCTGTTCAACTTATAATCTCACCAGATATTCTTCATCTTATCAACGTACGCTTGCTTTTTCTGAAGCAAACTCAGTCCTCATCAAGGCGTGTACTAATCTAAGCACTTTTGTTCAGCCACCATCAAATCAAATAAGATGTGCTGTGGCTTTAAAGGAAAATTTGCACGAGCTATATCTATACAGATTACTTAATTTACACGTATACTTGCATGTGATTATAACAATTCTTTCTTTCCAATGTGCTCCTGTTTTTAAATGGAAATGGAAGAACAAATGAATACAATTTGAGCAAAGCCACCGGAATTATAAATGAAATTTCATCGAAATTGAGTTGTTTTGTTTGGCTGATTTCATCATTAATGAATAAATTAGGAACGTGGTTGATGTTCCAGTATGTTTATAACCACTTTACAAAAATAAATGGTTGGCAATTATTAACTTTAAAGTGTATTGACCAAATACTCGCAAGACTAGTACAGTCTCCATACAGTAGGATGGACCATTGTGTTCCAGGTGCATGGTATGGATTTGGATAATTAGATTTGTAGTCCCCATCAAATCATCAAAGTATCATTCTAGAGAGGATAAGAAAGCAAAACTAGCTATGGAGACGATACAAAAGCAGACTGATATATTATCCAAACGCTCACTAAAGAATCGAAAGAGACCCAACATTCTCAACAATACGAGTGCTTAATTGCACAATCATACAACACAACTGTGGCGGTCTATCTATCATCTTTGCTTAGTTACACGTTGTTTACTGGTTGGTTCCCATGTACTTGCTGCTAGACTAAAAGCATTGCTCCACATAAACTTGTGGCTGTCTTTGCTTCTTCCTTTTTTATTTTTTTGCTTCACGTGCAAGGTATCTTTATTTTATGTTGCTAAAAAAATTACAACCATAAGAAAATGGAAGTTTCATTTCAAAAGTTCCTGAAAGTTATAGGCTTTTTGAATGAAAATCGTAGTTTGTAATCATCAGTTTATCACGTAACAAAGATAGATTAATTAGATAAAAGATTAATATCCAATTTCATCACTTTCTGGCACTACCTTGCAACCACGTTAGAGAAACACAAGGAAAGAAAAAAGAAGAAGAAGAAGAAGAAAAGGTTTACTTTTCACTGTTTGGTTTTTTCCACTTTTTCCATGTCTTAGCTTCAGAAAAGGATACAATGTTACGTTTATGTGTAGGCTTTATAGTGTGATTAATAACTTTTGAAAATAAATATAAAGTTGGCGGATTATGATGGACGACCACGAGTCCGCAAACCATCTAGTGGTGTCTTATACATAATTTCTAACTTTCTGCCTTTAATGTGAAAACTTTCTTGGCTGGACTAGTTACCAGCAACTTCCGCAGTGCTTATCTTGTTTCTGTTTTGAATTTGCTAAGCCTATAGTAGTTAACATACAGCAGGTAATTCTATTTTCTCTTTACAAGTGGTGTTAATTGAACAAACATAACTTTTTTTTTAAAGGAAAAACACAAAAATTAGCCTAATTGACGCAAAGATCTGCGATACAAAAATTCTTGCTGGTCCCGAATTAGAGGAAGCTGGATCAGAGTTGGAGGCTCCTGAAGAATCCGAAAGCCCGCTAAGGGGGTAGCTGCTAAAAAAGCCAGACCATCGGCACACATATTCTTTTTTCGATATACATGTTAGAGTTGTAGCTTTCACGCTCGGTGTAGATAATGATGAATGTCTTTCACCAGAAAAGCATAGTCAGTGTGAGGAATATATGAAGAGAAGAGGATATTTATCACCTCTAGAGAATCGATTTCGACAATCACTCGTCAATAACCCTACTCTCAAGCCAATTGAAGACCGGAAGCGGATGCCCTGGAGTTCAGCCAGTTATCGACGTTTCCGGCAGTAATTTTAATCACTTTTACATGCCACTCGAGTGCGAAGAGACGTTTCCGGCAGTAATAAGTAATTGGGCCCTTGCTCATTCTAGTATGCTCGAGGGGAAACAAAATAGGCCTAAAACATCCACAGAACTTCCTTTGGGCCCATAGATTGTAAAAAGCGCACTCGACAAATCCAGAAACATTTAAAAGAGCCGAAAAGGGGAAATTGAATGTTTCTGGGGGGCGTTTCCGTAATAGCTATGACATTTTCAAAATCCTGAATTCTCCTCTTCCAAGTTGCCAAACATAGGAGCCCGCCCTGCCTGATTTCAAAAACTAACAGCCAAAGTTCCTTCAAAGACTGCATAACCAAATTCACGTTGAAATAAAAAAGGAAAAATCAACCGCCGTAGAAGTCCGTAATCTGTGCGAGTTCAGTTATGGAGAAGATCTGCGTGGCAATCCGAGTGAGACCTCCGATCTCAGGCTCTCAAGAGATCGAAAATGGCGAAACCTACTGGAAGGTCGAAGACAATCGCATCTCACTTCACAAGTCTCACGGCACTCCTATCGCCGGCATATCTTATGCCTTCGGTACTCTCCTTATCATCTAAGTTTCCCTATCTCTTATCTCCTTTCTCATCATCTCAGTAATGATCTTCATGTTTGGTAGATCGCATCTTTGATGAGAGCTGTACGAACGCCAGTGTCTACGAGTTGCTTACAAGAGACATCATCCACGCTGCAGTTGACGGATTCAATGGTAAATTTTCTCAATATTAGTAAACGATTGATTTATCTGCGGACTTTTGAGCTAACCGTTGAGGTTTTTAAACCAGGAACTGCTTTTGCTTATGGACAAACCAGCAGTGGTAAAACTTTTACGATGAACGGTTCTGAAACGGATCCGGGAATCATTCGTCGTGCTGTTAAAGATGTTTTTAACAGAATAGACATGGTAAATGTTAGATATGAACGCTGTTGATAAGAATGTTCAGAACTTGATTTTCTAAGATTTGATTTTCTTGGAGCAGATTACCGATAGAGAGTTTCTGATTCGAGTTTCTTATATGGAGATATATAATGAAGAGATCAACGATCTTTTGACGGTTGAGAACCAAAAATTGCAGATACACGAGAGCTTGGAGGTTAGATATTATCAAACCAACTTTTTGCAGCTCTCTCCTAATTGTTGTTATTAGATTAGATACAATCAATTGAATATGAGCTTTCCTTGTTTGTAGCGTGGCATCTTTGTCGCAGGACTCAGGGAGGAAATTGTGAATAATTCTGAACAAGTTCTTAAGCTTATTGAATCAGGAGAAGGTTAGTTTAAATTCATGTACTATAGAATTCGAATTGGTGAATCAAATCTGTTCTCAGTTTTTCTTTTTGTTTCTGAATATTTTCTTAGTTAATAGGCATTTTGGGGAGACGAACATGAATTCTCGTAGCAGTAGATCTCACACAATATTTAGAATGGTATGCTTCTACTCCATTGTGAGAAATCAACCTTCCGTTATACATAATTAGTCCTGATAAGTTTATTTTCATTTTCATTCAAATACAATTTAAGGTGATAGAAAGCAAGGGGAAAGATACTAACTCTGCTGATGATTACTCAAGCGGCGATGCTATTCGAGTCTCTGTTCTGGTCTGTGATCTCTTTGTCCAACCAATGAATTTATGTAGCTTGATTTATATGTTTCCATGTTTGACAGTAACTGTATGATTCGGAATTTTCTTGAGCCGGTTTTTTAATGCGTCCCTCTGTATTGAAATCAGAACTTGGTAGATTTGGCTGGATCAGAACGCATTGCTAAAACTGGAGCTGGTGGAGTGCGTTTGAAAGAAGGAAAGCATATCAATAAGAGCTTGATGATACTTGGCAATGTGATAAATAAACTAAGCGAAGGTGTAAAGCAGAGGTAATCGCTTCTTCTGCAATACATCTCTTTGTATGACAATGGAAATATCATTTCATAACTGCAGTATAAATAATGAACACAGGGGTCATATTCCTTATCGTGATAGTAAGCTGACTCGTATACTTCAGCCTGCTCTTGGTGGTAATGCCAAAACTTCAATTATCTGCACTATAGCTCCAGAAGAGGTGGCCTAACATCAGCTTCCTCCCTTCCTATTCTTGTTTGACGATGGCAACCCTCTGATGGTTGTTCATTGGAGTCCCCGCGTAATTGGTGCATTGCTTTATTTTGTTATCAAATTTATAGGTACACGTGGAGGAGTCGAAGGGAACTCTCCAGTTTGCTAGCCGAGCCAAGCGTATCACCAACTGTGTCCAAGTCAATGAGGTATATGTCTCTCGGTATTTTGTTAGGCAACCGCCTGCTTCACTTCTACGCTACACGCTTGAAGTCATTAAATTAATGCCTTACTATTTCTCAAGTCTTTTTTCTTATCACGTGGTTGCTTCTATTTGCAATGAATTAACTCAATTGTCAGAAGTACTACTTCACCAAAGCATCTTCTCCAGCTATTTGATGAAGATGCAATTAAACTTTTACAACGCAGCTAACAAGAGTTGGTTTTGTTGCAGATTTTGACGGATGCAGCCTTATTGAAGCGGCAGAAGTTAGAGATAGAAGAGCTACGTAAGAAACTTCATGTGAGGACAGAATTGTGTATGATTTTGTTAAATGCCATGAAACAATTATATAACAGAGAAAATCTTCTTCAGGGATCTCGATCTGAAGTGCTAGAGCAAGAAATTTTGAAATTGAGAAACGAAATGCTCAAGGTAGAATGAACATTTGTTCTAAATATGGGCATCCACCAGGAAATATATCGTATAAAGTTTTTAAGTATTGCTGTTAGTTTGCTAATTTCGTACTTCAGTATGAGCTAGAGCGGGAAAAGCTTGAAACGGAGCTAGAAGAGCAGAGGAAATCACACAAGGAACGTGATCAATGCATCAAAGAGCAGCAAATGAAAATTGACAATCTAAATAACCTTGTCACGTCATCAGACTCTGATAGGACTTCGAATCAGGTAACTGGATTCAAGAGCACCAGAAACATTTTAGTTTTATATCGTATGTATAATCTCCATATTAAGCATATTCGATAAGTTTTCAGCGGATAACTTCTAACCTCTAAAAGCATATTGACCACTAAAAATATTCCTTCTAGCAATTGATTATTGTTCTCATGATCCACTTTTTGCTTGTATCCTCGTGATATAACCAACTAATGTGTAGTAAGCAAACAATGTACTTAATCCCCTCCTCGGATGGTTATTTCTATTTCCGAATACATATCACAAATTGATGAGTTTTTTTTTTTTTCATTAGTTAGCCTTTTCTACAGAAACGAGCAGAATGATATTTTAGAACCGCAAATACAGAGCATGAAAACAATTCTATATTATGTCTTTCTTTCTCATCCTCTCCATCGTTGGTATTTTGACTCTAGTCTGCGATTCGTTTGGACAATTCATGTTCTGAATCCTGATTCAAACACAATCACTTATAGGGGCAGAATTTTGGGAGACAAAGCGTCAAGGAAGAAAACAACGGAAGCAACAGTATTAACCAAGAGGATTTCTTCGGAACGCCTACTTTCAAGGCAGCTCCCAATTCCTTTGTCGTCAAACGCTCCAATTATTCCAGCCTACCAGATTGCAGTCCTCTTCCAGATACGCTAAGCAACGTGGCTGATGAAGACACATGGATGAAAATGAACAAAGGTTATGTAGCCGATCTGGATTCAATTGAGATGACTCCTGCGAGAAAAGTCCAATCCTTTCCATATAATGATGTTACCCCAGTGAGTCAATATTTCTAGTTTCTCCAGTGAGACATTTACATTCAATGAGCGGATTTGATCTATACTATGAGTGCTCAGTTTCCTATTCGCAGCTAATAATTTTGTGTTATTTACGTACATAAGGTCATAGTTGATAAATTAATAAGCAACAAATTCAATCATCTTCGCATGGTTCCGTTCCAATATTTGAAGTCTTTTAATAACAACTATTTATAACACTTGCTCATATGCATGTTATCGTTTGAAGTGTAACATTGAGGGAGCTACATTTTAAATTTATGATTAAGCCAATTAACAGTTTCTAAAGAACTGCATGGTCTTATTCATTCGTCAAACTTCCTTTCAGGGTTATTCTGGTGATAATTACAGAAAGGAGCTTGAGAATCTCAGAAGAAAACTGGAACTTGTTACCAAGGAGAAGACTGAACTTGAGGTTATTGTATCACGTACTTCGAATTTCAAATATCCCAAGTTACTCGTTGCATCAGCTGAAGAATATTGCATTGTATTTGCTACGTTTTGCACAAGCGCAAATCCATGATGACCGACTTAGACCATGCAATCTGATTTCCATAAACTCATCTGAGCTCATATTTTATTGGCAGCTCATGTGAATCTCTTTGGTCTACAAAGTGTGCTGCCAAATGTTATGGCCTCTGCTTTGCATTGACTTTCAATTTTTTGACAAGCCGTTGGTCCACCTAGTTCACTAATTGATGCTCATTATATGTTTCATTACATGATGGCCATTTCTTTATCTACTTCTTTATATTATGTATTTATTTGTTGCAAATGTCTTAACAATGGTTGTGTATTCATATGACCCGAGTCCTTTGCCATTGATTTTTCCTGGCACTGATAGAATATGTGTTGGATGGATATCAGTTAAAGCATTCAGAGCAAGTGATTTTAAACGATCGTTTGATGATGGAGATATCAGAACTTAAGCAAGAAACACAACTCTTCGAAGAACTACCAAAAAAGCTCTGCGAATCCGTAGCTGATTGCAAAGATATGTACAAGGATGTGCTGTTAATGTTACAGGTAAAGGCCGCCCTCGTTGATGTCTCCCACATATAATATTTCATATTTAGCATAACATACTTTAGCTTCCTATCTTCTGGACAGAGATCCGTACCTCATGGGGAATCTCTAATTGTAAAATTGCTCTCCGGCACAAGCGAAATTGGTTTGAGCATATTCTCAAATCTGGAAACCAATTTCTCTATGACGAGGGATGATCATGATTCAGTACCCAGGGATGATTCTACTGTCAAACAACGGTGCACAATGCTTTCTGAGAGCTTGATAGGCACCATTGAATCCTTGGTATTGTCCGAAACATCAACAACACAGGTTAAAGAGAAAGATGCAATCTACAGCCGCGAATGTAAGGTAGCTGCCTGGACACAATCACCAAGATATTATCTATCACTTCTGGTTTTAATAATTGTCCTGATATTTGGATATGCTATTTCGGCTTTTGGCATGTTGGTAATATAAACAGCAGATCCAATAATTATTTTTCCTTTCCAAATAGTACGTGTTTGCTGAAGTCATGTACAAAACTTGGTTATCAATCAAATAACGTTGTTATAGTGGACATGGATTCTCTTTGAATTTAACACATTTCCATGGCAAAGTCAGTGTTCCTTTGTATTCTGCTGTATCCATCTTAAAAACTATTTCTAACAGTTCTATAGCTTTTGTAAACATGAGAACATATCTGACCAACACTGTTGGATATTGTTATCATGATAATATCAAGTAGAAAGAACTTGCTAGCTATGTAAGGTGAAATGATTTTATAGGCGCCTGCAACTTGTTATACTATGTTTCTGAATCTGTACTTTTTCCTATTTTGAAAATTTTCTGGATATTAGATGCATTCTTTTTATATACTAAGGCTAATGATGCTTTTGAAGGAGATTGACCATATTTGCTTTGTAGTTAAACAGTGCATGTATTAGAACTGAAGAAGAGAAAATTGATCTTCACTAATTCTGTCATGTACCAGAAAAATTAACATCACTAATTACTGTAGCACAAAGCATGGATCACTACGATTATCTTTTAGCTCTTGAAGGTTTAGTAATTTTAATTGATTAAGGACTGCATGGAAAGAGAAACTGCCTCTTGGAAGGAGAAACTGGTCAGCGAGCTCGACACCTTTCAGGTAAACTGCAATTCCTTGCAAAAAGAGTTGGAAAACAACCAACAGCTTCTTGGGGAGTCCAGGGAAAGATACAGCGTCTTGGAAAGAGATTTTCGGCTCTTGAAAGAAGAAAGGGATACTTTGTTTCAAAGAGTCAGCGATTCATCTCATAAAGTTGCACTGGCCAATGACCAAAAGGAGAATGCTTTGAAGGATTTGAATAATGAAGCCCTGAGCAGGAAAGATCTTGAGGATAAGATAAAACAGTTCACTGTGGCTTTTGCTGGTCGACACAGGTCATTAATATCTTTTCAAAAAGAATTAAAATGCCAAGTTGAGACACTAAGCGCCAAAAGCTCATTCTCAGTGTCCAAATAGCTTGGTCGCGGACAGCTGCTTGAAGCTATGGTAGGGCTGCAATTAGTTTCCTTGTATTCTGATCTATTTCACATGATTCTATTATGTTGATTCATGTTTGCATCTACTCAATTTTCTCCTACTAGGTGCCATTCACTTAACATTCCCTAGGAGGAGCATGAGCTGCAAACAGACTTTTCCAGGTAAATATGAATGTAGTCGCATTACAAACACACTGCAATTGTGACTTTATGTGGAGTCATAAAATTCAGACCGCTAGGCAATTGTAAGACTTGTTATTGTATGTAATATTATTAGGCTCAGGAGAGAACTATGCTCCAGTACCTATATTTCCCGAAATTTGGTTTTGTTATACTCCACTCCCTTTAGCTAACTACTTCCATAACGTATTTTATTAGGTTTAACATTCGAATGTCTATTAGTCTGATGTTACAGCAGTCAATTTGGATTGATTTGTTAAAAAACAATTAAACAAAATATAAACTCAGTAAGTTCGATGGTTTATTTGAATTTTTGCCGGCGAAAGACAGAAATCTTAGTTGAATAAAAGGCAGCCATCTGGTTTCGATATATGTTCATTTTGACGAAGATTGGGCTTAATCTACTCCAAAATCAACTTCGACGAATATCCAATATTCTGGACTATAAACACTTCAAACTTCAGAACAAGATACACACATTCCTCACGCCTTTGTTCATTTTTATCACCGACTGCAACAGTATGTCCATCTATTGGCATATGTGCCTATAAAGCTGCACATGTTCATTCCTCGTCTTTAACTGGCGTTTCCTTTGTGTTAAGCATGAACATCAGCTGTCCGGAGAAACCAAATCTTCTTTTTGAACAGCACCAAGAAAATATAAAACATCATCGACTTGTCCAGGTCAATGACATGACTACCATGTTTATAATGATACCAAATTTAGTTCTTATCGTTCGGTAAAATTTTAAATTTATAATGTAGTCTCTAAATTTTTTTAAGTTGTTAAATATTTCTTTAATATACTGTAATATATATTTTATAATTTTATATGAATCTTATTTCCAAATATAATAATAATAATATAAAATTATAATTATTAATTTATTTTTATTAACATTAATTTTTATATATTTTACATATAAATAATTATACTATAAATATAAAATGAAGAATAATACAAAGTATTTAAAATATTACAATTTTATCATATAATAAATAATAATTATATTAAAATATTAAATAAAAAGAATAATAAATGTTCATAACTTTTTAAGAATTACAATTTATAACAAATGTTCGTGTTTAAGAACCATAGTTGGCCCTAGGTAGGATCAGGCAAGGCATCTGCCCAATGTTCATCATAAAAAGAGGCCCTTAATATTTCCAACATTTAACCTTTAGGTAAGTATTGAATATAGAGATTCTAGAGAAAGTTGGTGAGTAACTCACGTAGCAAATTCTAACAAGGCAATAACGCTGATAGTTACGAAATAATGGCTTCTTAACATATTAGCATAATAGTCTGACTTGAAAACAAAGGAAACTTTGGGGACGCGAGTTACTCATAGGGTGGTGTCTGTCTCCCCCTGATTGGATCTGACTTAATACCGATGGTTCCAGCAAGCGGTCCACATCCTCGACCACAGCCCGTGGACTTCTTCTCGACAGTGAGGGCCGTTGGCTCGAGGGCTTCACCCAGAAAATGGGGTGGTGTTCTGCCATGACTGCAGAGCTTTGCGGCGTGTTTACCGAACTCATTCTTGCCTAGGACCGGGGCTTTCGCCGCATCAAGCTGGAGGTTGATTCCAAGATGGTGTTCGACATTCTCTCCTCTGCGGACAGGAGGTCCCGGACTCTCAACCCCATAGTCCGCTGCATACATCTATTGCTTATGAGGAACTGGACTGTTGTCCATCGATTTGTCTATCGAGAGGGCAATAGAGGCGCCGACTGGATGGCCAATTATGCGGAGCAGCTGGCCGATGGAGTTACTTATTTTGATTCCACACCCATAGGGTGCCACTTGATCCTTCTAGAGGATCTTTCGGGAACTTGTTTCCCCCGCTTAGTCATGTAATTTTGACTGCTCATTTCCCTTTAATAAAAAAAGTATTATTTATGATATGATAAGGAAAGATACTAGTGGATTTAGATGGGATACTGAAAGGAAGATCATCATTGTTGAAGATCATATATGAAATTCTTACTTAAGTGTAAGTATTAAACTTTTATCTCGTTTAAAGTATTTTCTTTAACTACCTTATTGTAATTTATATTAATTATTGACGTCTTTTTTTCATCTAGTTAAAGTGTCAGAAAGATGCTGTTCAATTTCGAAGGAGGAGCTTTCCTTTTTATCACGAACTGACTGAGAATTATGGAGAAGATCGTGCAACTAGAAATGATGCATAAATTGCTGCGAATATTCTTGAGGAAATGGAAAGGCGAGAAGATGTAGGTTGGATAAATGAAGGTGGTGAAGATCAATATGAGCATAGTTTGTATGAGATAGACGAGTTATTCACCCAACCTCAAACCTCAAATATTGAAAGACAAGTTGAAAATATTTCAGCAAGGAGAAGAAAAAGGAGTAATGATATAGAAGAAGCAAGTCGTACAGATTCATTTATTGTTGTTGCCACGATATTGGGTAATACCATGAATCAGATTGGAGATAAATTGTGTAAGAGTATTAGGACTGAAACTTATATTCAACAAAGAGTTGAATAGTTAGATAGTGCATTAAGTGATATAGAGGGACTCACAGATGATGAAAGGGATACTGTTTTAGGCGAAATTCCTGATCATCCTACACAAATGTTTATATTTTTCACTTTTGCGTTTTTTCGAAGACTTGGGTGGGTGAAGAGGTTTCTTCCCACACACTGAAGATTATGTTGATGTAGAAGTTATTTTGTCTAGTTATTTAAAATTGGGTTATAACTTTTTTTTGTTCAATTAACTTTTTAGTAATTTAAAGCCCTATGTTAAGTTTATTTTCAATATCATTCCATTGTTATTTATATTGCAATTGTGACTATATAATGAATGTTGACATAAGTCGGATCAGAAAAATTAACCACTGTAAAATATTTTGGTCTTTTTGTTAGTTATTCTTTTGTTATTCCAAGTTTATATTTTCAAACTAAACATTGACATAGAAATTCTTTATCTATTACATTCTTTGAACTAAACAAACTAATACTCATTCTATTATATTTCTCATCTTTTCTACTCCTAAGAATAATTATTCTATTCCTTATCTATTTCATTCCTTGATCCAAACAGGCTATTAGGGTTTAATCTAAAAGTGTTCTTGAAATAAGATCATCAAATAAAGACTTTAATGATTCGGTTAGATCAATATGTATGTAATAGTATCTATTGAATGGATATTATTAGATGTCATTTACTAAATGACATATATAGATGATACATATGAAGATATGATCATTTAACTGACCAAACTGAAAATTCATAACTGTTAATATTACCTATGAATTGTCAAGTGAGATATTCTCATAAGGATTTAAATGTATATTTTTCCTTTGAGCTGAGATCGTCATAGTAATCAATAAGTCACTTATATTTTGATGTTGGATACCTAGTATATAAAAATGCTAGTTGAATGATCATTGGATATAATTAAGTACCTATCTGATTAGTGGTGAGTCAAGATGAGATCCATCGACTCCAGGTAATGAGTTTAAGCTCTATATTGTCATTGATCTTAATGGTTGTTTTAAGACTTTAGCCAGGGCGATTGAATGAGTGAGAAAAATAGAGTTTTTTAAATCATTCATTAATCATTAATGATTGACATGTAGTATAGTTGGTTATCTAATAGGGTTTGACAGTTAAATCATACCTTAGGATAATTTGGAGTTGTAATGATGGAAGGTAATAATACATTCTCCTTAATCAGGTATTGTCTTTATAAAGTTGTTATTTCATACTATCTGGTCGTTGAGGAGTATTGTTAAATGTCAACCTTGATTAGTAATTAATTAGATTAATTATTACCTACTTAATGATGAACCTACACGGTCACACAGTTACGAGTGTAATAATAATGTTTATGATTATTTAATTTATTATAAAATAATTTATTAAATAATATATGTGACATATTTTTTGTACAAGCACATAAAATATAATTAATATTAGAAATTCTTTTGTATAAAATAAGTGAATAAAATAAAATAGTTTTATTTAATTTCATTTTATAAATAATAATTATTATTTTTAGAAAAGGAAAAGAAAGCAAAAGGCGTCAGATGGTAAGCGTTGTTAGTTTTATTTTTGGTTATACATTTAAAACAAAAAACGAAACATTATGTGACTTAAAACCACAACGTTAAAATATAAATAAAAAAAGGAGAAGAAATAGAATGGTTTTCATTTTTAGTACGTGCATGAAAAATGAAAAAAAGAGTTAAAACGCAGACACACTCATTCATTATTTTTTGTTTTCATTACGTGAAAACGACAATGAAGAGAATAGTCATATATAAATATACTCTTGCATTTTCGTTTTCAATATGTAAAAATAAAACAAGAGAAAAGTTTAGAAAATTGTTTTCTCCATTTTTTAAGAAAGAGTTTTTGAAATTTAACCATAGTCATATTAATTGTTAAAAACGGGACGTATTTTTTGTTGTGAAGTACATAGAGGTTTTGTATTTTCAAAATACAGTATCAATTAATCCTTACAAATTTTAGGTATTATATAGTTATTATTTTATTCAAATAGTTTTAATTTTACAAATATAATTTTATACTCAATGTATTATAAATATAATTAATTATTTATTAAAATTTCAAT
>JANITW010119880.1:0-18365 GCA_027564335.1 Erythroxylum williamsii | reverse complement strand
TACTTATGCAATCAATAATCATTTACCAATATTTATACAAACGATAATGCATGAATAATGCAACACTTTGCCTGTACTAAATCCTAACCCGATCCGAATTTCCTATGTACCCGTCACTCCTGTAACGGGATATTACAACATCATAGCATACATCAAGCTGCCAACCACATTTGCATACAGTACTTTAGCGATGTACTCTCATTCTGCATCTTTCTTTGGAGATAGGAATGCACTGAGCTTTATATGAGGAGTGAGCAGACTACTAACAAATTTTGACTTCTTATTTATTCCAAAGCATTGTAATTCCTTTTTCAAATATTGCTTTTAAGTCAAACATAGTCTCCTCAACTTTCTATCTCTGCTTATCTCCATGTCGAGAATTTTCTTGGCTTCATCAAGATCCTTCATTTCAAACTCCTAATTCAACTGAATCTTCAATCTCTCAATTTCTCTTTGATTCTTTGAAGCTATCAACATATCATCAACATACAGGAGAAGATAGATGTAGGATCTACTTTATAGCTTGTGAAAATACACACAGTGATCATATTGCTTCTTGTATACTTTTTCCCTATCATAAACTTGTCAAATCGCTTGTACCAATGCCTTGGAGATTGCTTCAATTCATACAACGATTTTTGAAGCTTGCACACTATATTCTCTTTTTCAACAACTTTAAAACCTTTGGGCTGAGTCATATAGATTTCCTATTTTAAGTCTCCATGTAAAAATGGAGTTTTTATATCCAATTGAACTAGTTCCATGTCAAACTGTGCTACCAAAGCCAACAAAATTCGAATGGAGGAATGTTTTACAACTGGAGAGAAAACTTCTTTATAATCAATTCCCTTCGTCTGAGCATAGCCTTTGGCCACCAGCCTTGCTTTGTAGCGAGCATCATCCTTATCAGGAAATCCAACTTTCTTTGCATATACCCATTTGCATCTAATTGCCTTCTTTCCCTTTGGGAGACTAGCTAGCTTTCACGTCTGATTCTTATAAAGGGAATGTATTTCTTCATTTATGACTATCCTCCACTTATCCTCTTCTGAACTTTGGACTGCTTCCTTAGAAGTGGTAGGAATGTCATCAATTTCAATTGGAGATGCATAAGCCACCATATTAACGTAACGAGCAGGCACTTGAATGTTCCTTTTTGGCTTTCTCAATGCAATTGGTAATTGTTGCTGTGGAGGTTCTTAAGTTGGAACCTCTTCTTCATCTAGCTCCTTTTCTACCCTAGGAGTTTCTACATCTACTTCATCATTTGCTGGGGTAACTTCTTCCTTCAAACTGCACCTGTTTTTGAGTACCATCTATCTGCTTAACATTTTCAATTGTCACCTTTCTTAACATGGTAGATTCATCAAAGGTAACATCCCTGCTAAAAATTATTTTCTTTGAATCTGGGCACCAAAGACGATATCCTTTCACACTAGAGGTGATCCCCATCCAAATTGCTTTCCTTGCATGTGGGTCCAACTTTGACTCCTTAACATGATAGTATGCAGTGGAACCAAACACATGTAAAGAATCATAGTATGTAGCAGGTTTTTCAAACCATTTTTTCAATGGTATTTTACCACCAATAGCAATTGACGGAAGGCGATTGATGAGATGACAAGTGTATGTAACAGCCTTAGCCCAAAATTCTCAGCCCAACCTAGCATTAGACAGTATACACCGAACTTTCTCCAAGAATGTCCAGTTTATACATTCTGCCACCCATTTTGTTGTGGTGTATTCCTAACTGTGAAGTGTCTGACAATAGCTTTATCTTCACAAACTTTTAAAAATGGATCACTCCTATACTCCCCGCCATTACGTTTGATCCTTTTGCCTGTTTGAGTTTCCACCATCTTCTTCCATTTGAGGAAAACTCTCAGCACTTCATCCTTAGTCTTTATAGTATACGCTCATTCTCTTCGGAAAAAATCATCAACAAAGGTCATATAATAGTGTTTTCCTTCCAAAGAAGCTATTTTGGAAGGTCCCCACACATCAGAGTGGACATAATCTAAAATACCCTTCGTATCATGGAGTGCAGTGTTGAATTTCACTCTTACCTGCTTCCCTTTGACACAATGTTCACTAAAGTCTAATTTGCAGGCCCAAACTCTTTTCAACAATTCTTGATTTACTAATATCTTCAAGGATTTTTCACCTGTATGTCCCAAGCGCATATGCCACAACCTAGCTGCTTTTAGCTCTTAATCATCATTAAAAGCTACTGTTGTTGTTCCAATAACTACATTACCCTAGTAATAATACATGTTATTGTTTCCTCGAATTCCCTTATTAGGTTTGTTTTTATTTTTCAGCTTTTGACAATCCTTTTTCTAGTTCCCTTTTTCCTGACAAAGGACACATTCAACTTTGCTCAATTTGAGCCTTGAGTTTCTTTCCTTTAATCTGGCTCTGTGAATGGCCTCTAACTACCAAAGCTTCTGCTACTCCACCTGTATGTTCTTCCTTTGTCTTCCTTCTAAATTCATCTTTATACAAAGCAACTATAACTTCACTAAGAGACACATCAACTTTCCCGTGAAGTAAAGTGGTTTTAAGAAACTCAAACTCCTCAGGAAGGGATCCTAACAACATCAAAGCTAGACCTTCATCTTCAAATGTCACATCCAAATTCATTAAATCAGTAACTAACTAATTAAAACTGGTGATGTGATTATTTATGGTGGTACTAGGAATATCAGAGAAACAAAATAGTCTCTTCTTCATATGAAGCTTATTTTGACTACATTTTTTAGGAATTTCTCTTCCAATGCATTCCATAATTTAGATCCAGAAATCTCTTTCGAGAAAGCATGCTTTTGCTCTCTAAACAGAGACGATCAAATTGTACCAGAAACTAAACGATTTATATTTTTCTAATCTTTCTCCTCAACATCATTTGGTTTCTTTTCTTCAATGGCGATGTCAAGACCTTGTTATAAAGATCGTCTTGAACTTCACTTTGCCACATGCCGAAATGACCCGTACCATCAAAAATCTCCACCGCAAATCTTGCACTTATCACAGTAGTTCTTGCTATAATAGACGAGGTAGAAGCTGTCGACGTGGTTAGTACAGTCATATCTTTGATTTCTATCATCTCTGCTACAATTTCTATTCAGTAGCTGTCAATGCGGAATGCCAATAGCCCAAGGGAAAATCTTTTCTGATGTAGAAGATCAGACCATGCTGCAACCATAGAGCATACTAAGAAAAAGCCTTGGCTCTGATACCAATTCACTATAAGCAAAAGGAGTTGTACCAACGGAAATTACCGACGAAAAGCGTAAACAAATTTTTGGTAATTAAATATAGTGATGGCATTCACCGACGAATTAATATGTTGTGAAATTAGCTGACAGTAAATTTTCAGACGGAAACTATTGTTACTGTTACCGTCAATATATATATATATAAACAGTTATGTCAATATGTCAGTGAATTAACAGTAACAATATAAACATTTTTCGACATTTTATAACGCACCATCGATAAATATGACTCAATTTACTGACGGTTTCTTAACTATTCGTTGGTAAATATCGCCCAATATACCGATAGAATTTTAGTTTCCGTCGATAAGATTGATAAATTATTTACGACAAATTATCATAAATCGTCGGTAATGATTCTACCATTAAGATATTAAATTTTCTTTTTTTTAAATCCTGAAATTAAATTTTATTAACAACTATAAATTATTTGTGCATTATTTTGTTGATTTGCTTATATAATTAATTTGTTTAAACAAAAATTTAATTGATCATATAAAGTTAAAATTTGCTTCATTCATAATAAAAACATTAAATTGTAAATAAATCATAGTGAGTGCTGATAGTCTGAGTCTCCACCCCTCCCATTCAACTGCTCCGCATCATTTTGGAGCTTAGTCACGTACTCCTTATACTATTGCAACTGACTTGTCAATGTCTGTTCTGTGCCATCAAGATGATGGATATGTTCCATTGCCGGCTGTCTAGTTGATGCTGCTGTACTGGATGTAAAAGAGTGCAAATAACATGTGTTCACAAATGAGCCTAGCCAGAAGATCATTCCACGACTGTCCCTACCACCTACTGCATCAAAATATGCCTGACTCTTATCAACCACTTGTTCTCCTTAAGACTGTCATTGAATTGTTTCTCATGTTTGGTCTTACTACAAGGCAATGCTTATATTAGTAAGTAATAATTATTAAGAATGAATATTAAAGCATAAATTTGACATACATTCAATTCTTTCTATCAGCTATTGACGAATGTCACACCTTCATGCTTCTTAGTATGAGTATGTAAAAATAATTGACGGGGTTTAGGCCTTATGCCTGTAGATTTTTCCTACATAATAATAAAATATTCTAAGTTTAACAAGAATTTAAAAAAATTTCGGCAGAGTCTCCTCTATTTTTATGATATTACCCCCTATTAAATAAAAAAAAACTCAACACAGCCATATATGGTACTAAATATTTATACCATGATTATTATCCATACTACATAAATTTTCATCACAACATTCACATATTAATTTAAATTCAAATACAATAAAGTAAAAAAAATTAGAATATAAGTGTAATATTTAGATACTTACAAGTTTCTCTGCATGCTTGTGATGGATAATTGATCCTCCCTTATGAACGGGAAGGTTGTCTCCCCCTGGGCCTCCACATCTGTTGGTCGAGTTATACCCTGAGATGAACATTGCCTTAGATGATGTCCAGTATTTCTACCAACAACTCCATATGCCCTCAGAAATAAGGCAGTTGTACACTAGCCTTTTGTATCGTACCAATAAAGTCGCGATAATGTGTACAAGCTCGCCTCTCCCATAAACTATGTATAACCCCGTCGATACCAGAATTCCAGTAAAAATGTTCTGAAATTCACGGGAATAAATTCGATAACATATATCTATTGATATTTATGTTATTAATGTATACAAATAAATGAAAAAGAAAATTATTTTCATATTGTATCTCAAACTCTTGAAAGTAAAATGCCTTGGTGGCCTGAGATATCTTCTTCCATACATAACCCTTAGAATCAATCCTCTCCATAAATGTAGATGTCATATGTCTGGAACACGGTCCAGACGGAATCAACCTAATATAAGAAACAAATAATTTTATACCATTTGCAAAAATTTAAACCTATAACTTAATTATAAACATATATAGTGTTTCATGCTATTTCACTTACAAATTATTGGCTATTATTATATGCTTTCTTCTATCAGGTCCCTCAGCTCCAGGCTGGTGGTCGTTTGCTTCATCCGCTATAGGGGTAGTGGATGATGTATGAGGGGTGGATTGTGAAGCATCAATAGTTACAGGCGATGCTTTATCTGCAATTGTAGGCCGTGGAGGCGGAGGTGGTGATTCAGTTGTAGCTGGAGACTGTGATGGGCTACCCTCACAGTAAGTCCCTCCGAACATGCGTCTAAACCTAGGCTGCATGAAATCACGTTATCTCTTTGGTCCCATATTTTTACCTGAAATTCTTTTTTATTAAATTTTGTATAAATATAAGAATTTGAATTTGAATCCAATATTTTACACAATATATGTAATGGGAAATAAGGAGATTTGTTGAATATCATACTAAAGTACAAACTTTGAATTCAATTATGAGAATAATTGTTACAGTCATAGAACAATAATATAATTAGTTTAAAGCAGAGTCTAGTGTATTGCAGAGATACATGACAATGATATAATAATTTTGTTAGATTCCAAGTGACATGAGAGTCAGTAAAGGTAAATAAGTTCCCGATGGCTGAATTTCTGAGAATATTTCTGGCATGTTCGAACGCACCAATGAAAACAGTAAAAGTTCTTTCCTTATGTGTTTGGTTTTGAACACCTTCTTGCAACAGCGTTTCCGCTATTGCTAAAGTTGTAGATGAAATGTTCAGAAACGGTTTACCTACAACACAATAGGAAAGAACTTACATATTGTCAGATTAGATACTTGTTAAACGAACCTATCCTGAAAACTTATACGTATGTGAATGTCCAGACGAGCTCTGTGGAATTGCCAACTTTCCAAAGCAACTGATTTCCCTAGTCCTTGATCGACCATTATGTCATTGCTCCCTCCTCCTTCAACATATATGTCATCTTCGAGATTCAAGCAAGCTTAAAATAACATGTAGTATATATCATTAAATGTGAATATATATAACAGCTTAATAATGAGAAATGAGATGTACATAATAAGGAAAGTGACGTTGTTTAGATGACACTATACATTTTGAGGCAGAAGATCAATCATGGAAGGCAAACAATCATTACGTAAAGAAGTGGAGATTGTTGTTGCATCCTTTATTCCTTTGGCAGGGACAATTTTGCCACATTCCTCCCAAAAGAATGAGTTACTACCATCCAGAACCAGACGCCATGTCGACGTTCCTTGATTAAGAATTTGAATTAAATATTTGACAGGATATATTGAAAATTTTGAAATAATCTTCTTTGTCGAATAAAATATTCAACTATATGCACAAATTAATCTCCATCATAACTTAATTGTAAATTACAATCATCTTCATTTTCTGAAGAATAAAAATCAAAATCCGACTCCTCTTTAGATCTCTGACCCTCGTCCTCTTCCCCAACTAAAATTTCAACATATTTTTTAGATGGATCGTTCAAAGTTTTATTATTATCATATATGAAAGACGCATTTATAAAATAAGCATCTTCTTCCTGAAACACTTCAAATTCAATTCTCTTTTTTCCTTTTTCATGCGATTCAAAAACACCTCTATGTTTAACTTTGCAAACTGCCAACCAATCTGACTTATCTCGTCATAAGTTGAACAAAGGGATATAACACACCTGTTTCACTTACATAGCCAACACGAAAGGTTCAAATTGTCTCAATCTTTTGCGGTTGTTGATTTTAATAAGATTGTATCAGTTATGTACTTTTGTTCCAATATTTGGAGTCAGGTTAAACCAATCACACTTAAATATCACAGTTCGCTTGATTAGCAACGCAAGGTACTTAACTTCAAGTATTTCAATAATTTTACCATAGTAATCCATCAATTCTACCTGTATGAAAACTCCACTATTTATTGTTGCCATGCTATGACCATGATATTCTGTATGATATTTGTATCCATTAATGAAATATACCAGATACGATTTAACAGTTCGCAGAGATCTCTTAGCAAGATCACAAATGAAATTGTTCTCTATTAAATTTTCTAAGGTCTACATAAAAATAATTTATCATATCAATGATTATAATGTTATTTCAACACTTAAATCTTATAATTCAATTATGGGAATATTTGTAAGTGAAAACTTACATATCTCTCGAACTATCATGCAAAGTGTCTTCCAACCTCATTATTTACTTCATCCTGTGTGCTGTCTGGTATGATGTCGTGTAACAATGCCTTGTATAATCTAATTACAGTATTATGTAGTTTAGTTATGAACAAGACAAAATTTGAAAACCGATATAATAATGTTCAACTTACTGCATGAAAGGTTGAACTTCTTGACAGTTTAATAAAATGTAACCATGGGTAGCCTCAATTTCTTGCTCTGTTAACATTCTTGTTGCACGTCCATATGCTCGCCCAGGATATGTGAAAATGGATAAGTTACCATCAACATCACTCGTTCCTCCCCCATCGTCATTACGAGGAACTTTTCTTTCTCTTGTGTGAAAATGTGGCTCAAAATAATGTCCATAAAATGTACTAGCTTCCTTAACTAAATAAGCATTACATATGGAACCTTCAACTCTATCCTTGTTTTTGACATTTTTCTTCAAGTGATGCAAATACCTATATTAGAAAATATGGTTATTACAATTTAATAGTTAAAATATGTTATTACTTCAATTACAATAATTTGAATTTAAATTACCTCTCAAATGGACACATCAATCGATATTGAAATAGACAAACTAGTTTTGCCTTGTGTGCTAAATTCACAAGTAAATGCTGCATACAATCAAAGAAGCTTGCAGGAAGAACTCCTTCTAACTTGCACAAAATTATTGAAATCTCCCTTTCTAAAATTTCCATTTCAGTGAACTTAATTTCGAATGATGTTAAACTTTTGAAAAATAAACCTATTTCTGTTATCACTTCCCAAACTTTATTTGGAAGCAACTCCCGAAATGCAAGTGTAATTAGCCTTTGCATAAACACGTGACAGTTATAACTTTTCAACCCAAATAATTTGTATTTCCACATGTTCACACACTTTGCTAAGTTTGAAACATAACCATCGGGAAACTTTAGACCTTCCAACCATTCGCACAATATTTTCCTTTATTTTTTGTCCAAAGTGTAACATACTTTAGGATATTTACCAGTGCAAAGATCCTTATGTAACTTATTCCTTCTACAAAAAAAGTTATAAATCAGCTCGTGATTTTGTATTATCTTTTGTCCTCCCTTCAATGTTCATGATGGTATTGAACATATTGTCAAAAAAAATTCAACATGCATCACATCTAGAATATGATGTATCAAATTCATTTTCTAATATGACAAATCCCAAAAGATGCTTCGTTTTCTCCAACCATAGTTTTTACTGATGCTTGTATTAACTTCATTAGCTTCAAATTCTCTAACTTTCAGCAAGCTAAGTTCATCAACCTCTTGCAAAATCTCTTTACCAACTTTGTAAGGGGGAGGAGGTGTTTTTACCATCCTATTCTTAATAAAATTTTGTTTATTGCATCTAAATGGATGATCTGGAGGAAGAAATTTCCTGTGATTGTCAAACTAACACAATTTGCCCCCGTTTGGAAGATAAAAGGCATCAGAATCATTGTCATAATAAGGACAAGTCAGTTTTCCTATTGTGCTCCATCCAGACAACATGGCATACGCTGAAAAATCACTAATGGTCCACATCAATGCCTCTCTCAACACAAAATTCTATTTCAGAGACACGTCATATGTCTAAACACCATATGCCCAAAGATGTTGCAATTCTGATATCAATGGTTGTTAGAAAACGTCAATTTTATGCTTCAGATTTGAAGGGCCTGACACAATCACTGTCAAGAACATATATGCATGCTTCATACACATCTATGGAGGCAAATTATAAGGAGTTATTATGATTGGCTAAGATGAATATTGCTGGCCGGATTGACCAAAAGGTTGGAATCCATCCGTCGACAACCCCAACCCTATATTTCGACTTTTTGCTGCAAACTCAAGATAGGTGTTATTGAAATGTTTCCATACCAGTGCATCTAAAGGATGACTCGTTATTCCGTCTTCCTCTTCGTGTTCATTATGCCATCTTATGTGTGATGCAGTTACATCAGAAGCATAAAGTCTTTGAAGTCTCGGAGTTAGCAAAAAATAGTACATCTGCTTTCAGGGTACTAATTTCTGTTTCATTAAACGCTTTCTAGGCTTGAACCTTGGGTGACCATAAAATTTGCACTCTTGTAATTCCACATCATCTCCCCAATACAACATGCATCTCAATTTGCAACAATCAATCTTCTCAACAGGCAAACCAAGACCTCTAATAAATTTTTTCATGTCGTAAAAACTATCAACCATTGTATGATCAGGAGGCAATGATTCATTATACCACTCAAGAATTTTATCAAAACTTCGATCCAAAATATGGCATTCAGACTTTGTATTCAATATTCGTGCAATTGAAGACAATTGGGTCATTGTCTCACAATTTGACCATAACTCTTGGTTTGCTAACTATAGGAAGTCAAAAAATTGTTTTGCCTGTGGATTAGGTTCTTCTTCAAGAGTTTCCATATTTTGCTCAAACGTATTACCACTTGCATCATATACCATTTGCATGTACAGATTTTCTGTCCCATCCATATAATTTGTTCGGTATCCAATCCCTATTTCAAACTCATTGAAGTTGACAGACGATTCTGCTTGATTACCCCTTGAGGTGCTACAAATGCCAGGTTTCCCATATCGTCCACTCAAAATAATTGGAGACAAACCCCTTTCTTAGAAAATGCCCATTAACTTCATCAATAGGAAGGAAACATTTGTATTTGCACTTTTTACATGGATATATGATCTTCGACCCATCTATATATGCAGGTTAAGAACATGCATAATGAATAAAAGCTTCAACGCTAGCAACAAATTTAGGATTAATGTAACTATCAGGTGTTAATCGTCTATATATCCAAGATCTATTAATGTAACTCATTTCTGTAAAACTGTTAATTTAAAACAGTGAATCATGAGTTAGTATCATTCATGTTCGCCAAAAAATACTTGACATATAAGATAAGACTTGTGAATGAAGACAACAAGTTTTAGTTGTGACTCATAAGCTCTTTGTATTTTTCATCGATAAGCCTCACAGTAGCAATCATCACTGGTTATGAGTTAAGGTTTATGGGTTCAAAACTAAAAAATGAATCTATCCTGAAGATTGAACATATATGTTTGTAATTATATATGTTAGAATATTATTAATATTCAAAGTCCTATATTAAATATGTACTAGTGCCAAATATAATAAGTATTCATAAAGATATGACTACTTATTTTCATAAATTGTTTGAACATATAGCTAGTTTTTTAACCATGTGTGTAAGAGAAACTAATCACGACGGAATAAGAATCAATGAAATAACGGATTGACATATTAAGGGCATGCAGAACTATAATATAAGTCAAAATCATCCTATGTTAATTCAATGATAAACCGAAATTCATATCGCAAACAAGTTTCACATCGTGCAGGCCAATTCAATTCAAAATACAAGAAGTTAAGATGGGAAGTACAAACCGCAAACAATTACCCAAATTAAACGAAGTTCATAAAAACGTAGAAAAAATTACTTACCTGAACTGACATGCAGGATCTTTCTGAAGTACGTGAAGGAAGATGATGATGATGGAGCTAGAATGAAAAATCTAGAAACTTATAAAAATGTCATTAAAATGTGTGAAAATTCATTGTTGACATTGTCACACCATATAAGAAAATGATTGTCATTTGAATACCTATTAAATCTTCTCTTCAATCTCCTTCAAGATATAAATACTGTCAACAAATGTGTTCCACCAACCTTGAACAAATTCGTTCACAGTTTAGAAAGCAGGATATATTAAAACAATTGCCATAAAATATTAAATTCAATCAAGGTCATTACCTATATTGAAGTAATTCAACCATCAGGTGTTATCCTCAATAAGTTGCATAATTTTAAGTCTCCTCGACAATAAGATCATCAATTAATACTAAGGAGCTCTTGTTTTAATTTTAAAAATGATGATGTCACATTTTACGAGGACCCAATTGAAATTTTGGCAGAATTTTTCCTATAAAATGGACATTCCCCTTCTGAAAGAAGGGTCAATCTTGTAAAAAAAAAACTTCTATATGACCAGTAACCACACTTCAAATTGGGTCTCCAAATTATATATCTATTCTCAATTCAATCCACGTTTACGTTGCAAATTCTATAATAATCCAATTCACAATTCAAGTCTACCAATTTGTAACCCATACACTCTCAATTATAGTCAATAAAACAGTCCATCGATATTCTCAATTCTAATCAACAATATGCACTTTTAGGTCTTAGTGAATGGTTTTGGTGATGTAATGCTCTCTTTTCAATATATGGGAGATTAGGAGTTTTCCTTCTATGACTTTGAGGCCTTGAATTGGAAAATGACATGTTTCTTAATTGAAATAGATCCTGTGATGAATTGGATCATGTGTAATATCTTTTTTAAAAAGTTGAGGTTTGTAATTATAATGAGAGTAGTGAAATTGTTGCATGCCCGAATATGGCCTTTTTTTTAAATATGTTTAAAAGATGGCCTTGCATAAAATTTGGCCTTATTGTTTCTTTGATGATATGTTGTGTAAGTTTAGATTTTGCACCATACGTAAAAATATTAAATTTTCTTTTAACTTGGAACCTAAAAGATGATAGTGAGCATTAAAGCTTTAATGTCTATAAAGGAATTTTATATGCTTATTTCATGATTTATGTAATGATTGGTCATGTAAATGCTTTCTCCTTAAATTAAAAGTTCAATCATTACATTACCATTTATATAACTATCATAAGGCAATAGTGCTTTCATAATCAAGATACCCTCTAATCATTTCGTTTAACTTAAACTTGCACATATTCGTTGATTTCATTATAATAAATCTACTAATATCATATTGAAGAAAAATTATTAATAACAATATATTTTTCAATAATTAAAACAAGATGTTAGAACCTTACTTAGTCTAACATTATTATTTCATATTGTACTTAATCGAAATATTAGATGTGAACAATTAATGATTAATGTTAGTTTACTAATTCAAAAGAATATAAAGTTTTTATTCTAAAAAATATATTGTAACCTAAAGCAAATGAAATGGCACAATAAAAATATACCCTATCATTTAGAAAAACATACACTACTCATTTAATTTTTTATATTAACATAGTATATCTTTTTATTTTATTTTACATTAAAGGTAATATTATTAAGTAATTTTCTAATTCTAATTTTATTTATGTTAAAGGATGGAAGTTTTATTCATATTATCATTTTTTTGTTTAGTTTAATATCTCAATCTACTTTTTTTAATAGTTTATGGTAATTACAATAAATCAGATCATTCCTTCTTTTTTCATTGAAAATATAAAATTGACATACAAAATCGCTTAAAATATTAAATTAATCTAGAAATTTGATTAATTGGTAGCTTAATACTTTTAACACTTAATCAAATGAAAGAATGAATGATCTGTATGTGTAACAATTATTATTGTAAACTTGTCTTAGTAATTTAAATCAATTTTAATAATTACATAACCATTTATTTAACAATCATAAGGCAATAGTCCTTTCATAATCAAGATAAAACTTGTTTTGAAATAAAAATAAATTAATCTTAAAAGAACTTCAAGAAAGTTTTCAAAATATTTTAAATCAAATTATTGAAAGGGTGTGTTTTAGCTATGAAAAGACTTAAGAGTTGAAATTTCCAAGTCAAGTAGAGTAAGAGTAAGAAAGAAAGAAATTATTCTTTTTCCACCAATCATTGTAATTTTTATCATACCTAATCTTCGTCATTTACATAAATAAGAACTTAATCATTTGATAATCTTGTACATGTAGGGCATTATGCATATAATGCTTTATATATAAATCCTTTTAATTATCAAGAGGAAAATGTTTCAGAATTTTAAAGAAAACATAATAATCTCCAAACAAACTTAGGGAAACAATTGAAATTCCTTGAAATCAATTTTTTACCAAAGGAGTACATTTTATCAAACACTTGGTATGCATTAACCGATTCATCCCTCGTTCAAGAAAAATGACCAATTTTTTCCATAATTCTCCAACAAATACACAGCTCATCATTAACAATCAATAATTAACAACCAAAATCGAAAACAAACTCCATATAAACCAAAAAATTCCAACATTCACACATCATCGGAGAAAGGAGAGGGTTGAGAAGAGGACAATACCTTCAATTTGGAGTGACAGAGAAGATGACGCTGGAGACGCACCAGCTCGACGGCGACAATGCACCTCCAGATGACGACAATGGCAGACGCAGGTGGTAGATAGAGGAGGAAGAGGACTTCGGCTGTCACAGGCGTAGGCGCAGGGTGGAGGGAGGGTTTCGGGTGATTTGAATGATAACCAAAACGACGTCGTTTTAGTTTAAAAACTAAACAACGTTGTTTTAGTTTTGGTTTAAACGTTTAACACTTTAACAAAACAATGTCGTATGGTTTAAAACCTAATCGACGTCGTTTTGGTTATGATTTAAAAGTTTAAACCCTTCAGCCAGAACGACGTCGTTTTGTTATAGTTAAAAGCTGACGACTGAAATGGATTTCTACCGACATATTTACTAACAGTAATATCCGTCGGTAAACCTTTTCTCACGAATTTAGCGACTTAAATTTCTACCGTTGCTAAATTAATATTTTCAAACGACATTACCGATGTCTATACTATTTTCGTCGGTAATTGTCTACGATTTTTTTACCGTCGGTAAAATTTCATCACTATTTTAGAGTTCTCTTGTAGTGATTGTTGTGAAACTCTGGCTTAATTTCCACCGATAATGACAAATTCACCTTGACCTCTATTGCCTAAGTGAATAGAGTGTGAATGATTGTACTGAAAAATCACACTAGGTAAATTCCCATGAAAGATTGGAGGGTCACAGAAGGATCCACTTAAATACTAATCTCCTAGACAGAATTTTCCTAGACATGTAATTTAATAGTACAATAATTCACTACAACCATACCCGACAATAGCCATTAAATAGACAAATAAAGAACACCATAATTTAACAAGATTCGACCAATTATGCCTACTTCCTCAGATACTACTAAATTTGTATTTCACTATTTTTTGGAAATATTATGAAAGGAGATACTACAAAATGGGATACATAAGGTAGGTGAAGGAGTTTTCCTTTTATAACTTAAGAAGATTCCTTTCACCTTGTAATTCTTCAATATGGGATAAATAATGTCATAAGTCAACAAGTTTAGAGTCATTTGATTATGAACCATATGATACATGTAAATCTTGCTTTTTAGATAAGATGACAAAATTATCCTTTAATAAGCAAGATGATAAAATTTGAATAATTAATAAATAATTTGAATCATTAATAAATAAAAAAGAGCTTTCCTCTCACACGAATTACTTTGTGGGAGTCACCATATTAGGCATTATAATAGAAAGAAGGGAACTATAATTTTATGTAAAAAGATCTATGAGAAAGATAATGAAGAAATATATACATTCGCAAATTCATAACAATTAAGATAATGTTTAAAAGGTTAACTTTTGGCAAACTAAAATGCAATTTCTAGCCTAGCATGCATAATTCAAAAGTTAGAAAGTTGTGTATGATTAATTAGTAGACAAGTCTTCAAATAATAACGTTAAAAGTCTGGTCGTCATGGCACTAATCACAAATTTGCCATCCCTAAATTGTTGGATCCGTTTTTAGTTACATAGCAAATGGTGAAATGGAGCTGTTAGAAACAATGATATCGCAGCTGTTTAGAAAATAGCAGTTAATCTACTTTCATCGCGCTCTGAGAAGTAAAAAGAGAAGAAGAAGAGAGAGAGAGATATGTAAATCAAATTTACATGATATTTACAGTATAAAGTATATAGTGCAGGGGTGCGTGTGAAAGACAATACAAAGAGACCGATGTCATCGTCACAAGTGCTTCCTGGATACTTCCGGCTGGGAATATCGTGCAAACCAATTACAAATTAAATGTAGTATTAAACGTCAATGGTCTGGGACTGACCAAGATACTAATTGGCGGTACTTAAAAGTCGTAGATAGTCATAATCAAGAAAGTTTGATTAGATATGATCATGATACCCACATTTTCACCCTCAAACAAAGATACCCACATTTTGACCCTCAAATATTCCATTGTTATCAAGTTCATGGATTTCTGATGTTATTTTCTATAATTCAACCGGAAATTTACTGCTTGAATAAAAGAACAAGACAATATACAAGATGGTTCTGCCGGATTTTGGCTGAACTGTGCGTTGCCGTTTGGATCCATGAGTCTGCTACTTCCAGTGACGATTCCGACGTGAAGGTACCTGTAAAACAAAGGAAGGCACGTCGGGGGTTGTGTCCCGATTAGCCCCTCCGACGCTCAAGTCATTCTTTTGGTGAAGGTGAGATTGCTATAAAAGCTAGAGAATTAGGTTTATGATTACGTACCTCTGTTATGGGAGAATTATACCTTATATAGGGGATGGACGCTAAGGTTAAACCTTTACGTGTTTGCATGGGAGTCTCTTACATGCAGATGGGCTGAGAAGAGCATGGATCGGGCTTGGGTCTGTCGTAGCCATTGGGTTCGAGACTTGTTCTATGAAGAATGGACCGATCGGCCCATGGGTTGTCTTGACTGGGTCTGGGCCCAGCATCGTTGACCCGACCATAAGCCCCCCCTACTCCTCGAGTTTGAGCGAAGAGAAGGGTCAGAGGAGTAGGACGACTCGTGATTGGGGCGATCGGTCGGACATTGAGGTATAGCTCGTCTGCAGGTCGGTTCACGAAGTAATCAATCGGTCGGGCATTGTTGTTGTAGCTCAGTTACGGGAAAGCCCGAGCAGTCCCGATCGATCGGATGTCGACCGGTTGTGCGTGACTGCTTGTACTGGGGTCGGTCGACTGAGTACCTCAGCTGATCGACCTCGACACTTATTGCGTGACAGCCCGCGCTAAAGCAGGTCGGATGGTCATCATTGGCAGACGCGTGAAGGTACTTGGAGCATTTATTGTTTGACGGCGCATGCCCTTTGACAGCTGTTCAGAATCTGAAACGTATCGTCCTTGTAACCGTTGTGCAGCTGTCCCGTGCGTCCCTTCAACTGCCGCGCCCTTCCAGATTTCGAACAACCCTAATTCCCACGGCTTGGATCATGCCGCGTGTCCAAGCATAGCTCGGATTTTCTCCACTTGTCATACTTCGATTGGATGGCTCGTCCGAGTGCTTCCCTATAAATGTTCAGGGTCGAAGAAACATTTGGTTTTCTTCACGCTTATTTCCTTCTTGCATACGCTTCTGCTTTCGTTCGTTCTTTCTTGCTCCCAGTTTCCAGAAACTTCATTCAATCGTTGTTCGATTTCCCTTTCTCCATTCAACAAATAGGTACGTCCTTCCTCCTCTAAAGTTCTTTTTAAGAGCTCTTTTCTTGGTAATCATGTCAATGGGTAGTTCTAGAAGTACGGTAGGAGGTACCGAGGAAGTGTCGGCGAAGGAAAGAAGAGACGGGTTGGTTGTGGAGGCGGTACCGAGAGGTGAATCGAAGATGAGGTTGGGGGAACTGCAGCGGCTGGTCATTAGGTGTAACATTCCTACGTCCTGGGGGCCTAGGCTGGCTATCGGTATCGAACGAATCTTCAGCAATCTGAGTGGGTATTTTGCTGTTTCTGAGAGCTTTTTCTCTGTTGGCGGCATGAGGCTTCCGTATGCCCCAATTATTGACGAGGTGTGCTCCGCCTATCAGCTGATGCCGAGTCAGATCCCTCCGAATGGCTGGAGGTTTATTAATGGTTTGGCTCTGCTATGCTATCAGTTCGGTTGCTCTCCGTCAGTTGACATCCTCCGCCACTTCTTAAGAATGGGTCAGAGCTCCATAATTGGGGCTGGGATTCCTCATTTTCAGTACAGGGATGCCCGATATCGCCCGGATGGAACTCCCGGGAAAGTCACTTCTTGGCGTACGAAGTACTTCTTTGTGAAGCCTCCAGGATCCTCCTTCGAAGCTCGACCGTGGAGGTACCCTCTAACCGAGCAGTGGAATGACGTGTCGACCATATCTCTTAGTAGAGAGGAGTGGGACGTGGTCGGCCGTATAAAAGAACTCGGCAGATACGACTTTACTCGGCTCATGCAGGGGTACTTTGGGGGAGTCTCGGCCAATTCATTTCTCATTGACCCCCCTCCTCGAATTAGCGGGCTAGGAGAGGAGACCGCCCCGTCCGGTTGACTCCTCGTAATTGAGCTAATTGTTGTATTTTTTAGCCTTGGTTTCATTTTCTAACTTAATTTATCATTGTGCAGCCATGGTGAAAATGGGAGATGCTCCCGCCCGGGCCTCCAAGTCAAAGAAGCAGGCTGCACAAAAGAAGGGGACGGAGGCGGGGACTGGTGATGGTGCCGCTTTGTCTATAGGGTTGGGCTCGTCCGTAGTGTCGACGGATGTTCCACCTGTTGGGGGCCGACCTACTGATTCGGCGTCATTGCCGATTGTGCCGGTTGGCGAGGGCCAGGTAGTCCTAGCAGAGGAGGAGGAGGAGGAGGATGCGGGTCCTCCTCTTAAGAGGAAGAGATTGGTTTGACTGGGGGATCTACCGTCCAGCTCGGTAAGTCGAGCCGAGACTGGGAAAGGGAAGAAGGGCAAGGGGAAGGCGCAAGCCGCAAACCCTGGGCAGTGGGAGTCTGCCCTCAAGTTGTCCAAGAATGCCACGATCGGGGACCTCGAAGTGTCCCGTTACATTGCCGAGAGGATTACTCCCCCTGTGGACGAGCAGATCATGGAGAAGAGGAGTAACTTGGAGTTAGGGTCTCAGCTCGTTCGTCTCGGTGTGCGGAGTGCGACGACGGCCTTCGCAGTGCTGCAGCGTTTGGAGACTCTGGACCAGGAAGTCCAGGACCTCCATGATCAGGTGAAGGCTTTGAAGGGTAAGCTTTCGGAGGTGAAGGAGGGGAGAGACCTCCTCCAGGCTCAAAACACGTCCTTGGAAGAGGAAAAAAATCCCAGGAGAGGGAGATGGGCACTTTGTTGGCTCGACTGGCCAAGGGAGAGGAGGAGAAGGACGAATGGAGGAA
>JANITW010119845.1:0-18395 GCA_027564335.1 Erythroxylum williamsii | reverse complement strand
AATTAATTTAAATAAAATTAATTTATTTTAAAGTTTAATTTTATTTATAATTATTATTAGTAATAAAAATATTTATTAATATTTTTAAAAGCATAAAAAATTCACAATAATTATAAAAGTTGAAGTAAAAAAATAACTAATTAAAAAACTTAAAAAAAAAGAGGGGGAAAGAAAGGTAGGAGGGAGGGTGGGAGAATTTTGGAAAAAAGTTTCCCTATTTTTTAAAATTTCTAATACCGACTGGTATTTGGTACCATTCGAAATGGGCAAGTACTGACCGGTATTTAAACCTGGTACGACCTACCCTTTGTTTTGTACCAATATCGACCGGTATTCATGTCACTGATCCATCCTATGGTTGTTAAAAATCTTGAGAATTACTAACATTATTGCACTCACTACACCTTCCTCGATATTAACGTATATTATCACATCTTCACACAATTTGTTAATTAATCCACTATAATTAACCTTTATTTTTGCCTAAGATCAAGTACATTAATGATGTATATTATTATGTTGATTTGTTGCTTTAACTAAAGACATCTATAGTGTATAAATAGGAGTATGCACATCTCATTTGACACACGCACATACATAGTTCTTCTTCAATTCTTCCTTCATTCTCTATTTCCACCTCCTTTGTAACAAAAGGAGTCAAAACTCTTACCTTTTTCATTCTTACTCTCACACATTTGGCTTTTGCATTATGGGTTCTTAAATATGCTCCAAAAATAATTTGTTATACACCAAGTTATTTCTCGTCTTTTGTAGATCACAATGGTGTAAATCTTGTCAGAAGAAACTTCCACAAGTGCCTACTGATATGTATTTTATTGTTAATACATTTAATCATTTACACTTAGCGATGAATGATATGAAAATGAGTCGAAAGCATTGCATCTAGGTCATTTTCATTGCATCTAGGTCATTTTTTGAAGATTAATACTCACTTGTCTTTACGAAGTGAGACAAAAAAAATAAAAGAAAAGAAAAATGAAGATATGAAGAAAAGAAAGTGAGGTGCATAGATTATGGTGAGGAGCAAAGCATGCAATAGGTGGATAAATGTGGAGCAAAACAACAACGTGAAGGCATTAGTGCAAGCTTAAAATGACATGCAAGCAGCTGGAAAAAACGAAGTTGGAAAGTAGGAGCAGTCCAGCCAAAACTTAACACCAAATGAGGAAACATAAGTAATGACATTTATCTAAGCAATGTCCAAAACATCAACGTGTGTGAAGAAAACACATGCATGGTAGACAACAAAACAAAGGGTGGATACAAGAGGAAAACACATGCAAATATAAGAGTCCAAAATGCATTCAACATGAAGTTAGACGTAGACGTATAGGGATTGTTGAAGCGTGAATTAAAACTAGATAAAAGATGCATGAATAAAAAGGACACATGGGTAGCTGGTGAACGAGTACAAAACGGCGGCCAAGAGACGTGAACCAGGAGACACTGATGTAGTCACAAAGAATGTTGGACAAAACGCTGGAAGGATGCGTTAAACGCTTGATGGAAATGTAGTAAATTTTTGCGTTTAATGAAAACGCAAATGATAGCAGCATTAGGTTAGACAGAACAAAGAAGAGAGGGGGGAGGCAGAGAGAATAGAACAGTAGGATGAGAAGAGAAGCGATCTTCGTTTTAATAGGAGTTGTCTCATAAAAAAAGAATATAAGTTGTTCTTCGAACAGTAGGGTTTTCCTTAAGGAGTCTTTGATTGGGGATGGAAATAGGTATAAGAAAATAAACTGAGGAAGAAGTACTGGAGACGGCGGTATGAATAGTTCGTATTGCTCTGTCTATTATCAGCAAACTGTACATATAGATTTATACAAGTGAAAGAAACTAAATCAACTCCATATTTCAGGGCTATTTTCTAGTGATTCACGTATTGTGGGATCCTATCCTTATCACACCATTATGTATATTAATGCATTCCTTAATACTCCCCCTCAAGTTGGCGAGTGCAAATTTTGTACTCCCAGCTTGTGTCGCAATGTCAAAAATTGATCCTTCTCCAACGCTTTAGTAAAGATGTCGGCTAGTTGATAACGCGTTGGCACATACAAAGGACGGATCACCCCAGCTTGTAATTTTTCTCGTACGATGTGGCAGTCGATCTCAATATGCTTCGTACGTTCATGAAATACAGGATTTGCTGCAATATATAGTGCTGCCTGATTGTCACAAAATAGCGGTGTAGGAGTATCGCATGGAACCTTCAAATCTTGCAAGATATAGCGTAACCAAACTAGTTCCAGACATGTATTAGCCATAGCGCGATATTCTGCCTCTGCTGAAGACCTCGAAACGTTAGCTTGCTTCTTCGATTTCCATGAAATAATGGATGATCCAAGGAAAATACAGTACCCAGAAACTGATCTTCTAGTACTCTGACATCCGGCCCAATCTGAGTCACAGTATGCCTTCAATGTGAGGTTATTTTTAGATGGTAATAGAAGCCCTTGTCCTGGCGTGCCCTTGATGTATTTCAGAATTCGAATTGCTGCATCCCAGTGCGGTCGGCGAGGAGCTTGCATGAACTGGCTCAACATCCTCACCGAAAAGACTATGTCAGGCCTTGTAACCGTGAGATATAGTAATCTGCCTATGAGTCGCCTGTATTTGGACGGATCTTTTAACAGCTCTCCATTATCTTGAGATAATTTGAGATTTTGCTCCATTGGAAATTTGTCTGGACGAGCACCTGTTAATCCTGTATCCTGCAAAATATCAAGAGCATATTTTCTTTGTGACATATAAATCCCGTTTTTAGAACGAGAAAACTCAATCCCCAGAAAATATCGTAAATTGCCAAGATCCTTGATGCGGAACCGTTGGAGCAAGAACCTTTTGAGATTACTTATCTCATGCAGACTGTTCCCAGTCAAAAGGATGTCATCTACATAGATTAAAATGGCAGTGAAGGAAGACCCTTGATGCTTAGTGAACAGAGAATAGTCCGCCTTGGACTGTTGATAACCGGCGGCTCGAAGTGCGTTAGAAAATGTTGAAAACCATGTCCGAGAGGCCTGTTTGAGACCGTACAGTGATTTATTGAGTCGACATACAACGTTCTCCCCCTGTCGACGATGTCCAGGCGGTAACTCCATATAAATAACCTCGTGCAAGTTGCCGTGTAAAAAGGCATTGTGCACATCTAATTGATGAACAAACCAGTTACGGGCCGCTGCCACAGTGAGAAGACACCGAAGGGTTGTAAGCTTTGCTGTGGGCGAAAATGTTTCGCAGTAGTCGACTCCTGCAATTTGAGTATACCCTTTGGCAACGAGACGTGCTTTATACCGTTCAATACTGCCATCGGATCGATATTTTATTTTGTACACCCATTTGCACCCTATGGGTTTGTGACCTGCTGGAAGGGGTGTGAGGCTCCACGTTCGGTTTAGCTGCAAGGCTGTTAATTCATCATCCATAGCCTTCTTCCAATTGGGATCAAGGATAGCTTGAGCATATGTGGTAGGCTCTTTGGTACCTGTAATATTAACTAGAAATGCACCATGGGTGGAATTAAAACGGGAATACGAAAGGAAATGATGAAGAGGGTACCGGGTTGACGATGACTGGCGTGAGGTAGAGTCGGATAGATTGGCGAGGGGTCCCATCACGTAGTCTTGATGCCATGTTGGAGGATGTTTAGTGCGATCGGAGCGACGGATCGTTTGTGGAGGTGTGGCTGAAGGCTGAGGAGAGGCTGGATCATGATCCATAGGAGTAGGCAGATTTTCTGAAGTTTCAGGGGATGGAGAGAAGGAGTCCAAATCGGATGGAGTTGCATTTTCGTGCATGTCAGACGGAGCAGGAATGGTGGAGTGCAGTTTATTTGGAGTAGAAGGAGGCATGTCAGAAGTCAAATTAGGTAGGACCACAGGTATGATGGTCGAAGGTTTTTCTGGAGAATGCGTAAGGAAAGGGAAGACTTGTTCATTGAAAGTTACATCTCTACTAACAAGAATTTTGCCTGTTTCTATATCAAGTAGCTTGTAGCCCTTTTGATTGGTAGGATACCCGATAAAGACACATTGTCGAGCTCGAGGATCGAATTTCTGCTTAGGTGAAGCAATGGTGGCATAACATAGACACCCAAATACTCTTAAATGAGAGAGATTCGGAGCTTTGTTGTAGAGGAGTTCAAATGGGGATTTATTTTTGAGAAGAGGAGAAGGTAGACGGTTAATGATGTATATGGCAGTTAAGACACATTCCCCCCAAAACTCTATCGGTAAGTATGATTGATAAAGTAATGCCCGAGCTGTATTAAGGATGTGTCTATGCTTGCGTTCTACAACCCCGTTTTGTTGCGGAGTGTAGACACAAGTTTGTTGACATTCGATGCCTTTTTGGTTGAAAAAATCTTTCATGGATAAAAATTCGGAGCCATTATCGAAGCGCACTGTTTTTACTGTGACTTGGAATTGATTGTGTGCAAATGTGATGAAAGACTCTAATAGATGTTGGGTCTCGGATTTTTTATGCATGAGAAATACCCATGTACACCTAGTAAAGTCATCTACTATGGTGAGAAAAAAACGTGCACCAGAATGTGTTGAAATTTTATGTGGTCCCCAAATGTCACAATGCAGTAAATGAAAAGGAAATTGTGATTTTATTGTGCTTAAGGGAAAAGGAAGACGAGTTTGTTTTGCCTTTGGACAAACACTACAGTTATTGTGATCAGGAATGGAATTTCTATTTAAATGCAAGAGATGTGAGGTGAGCTTGAGACGCGCCTGAGATGGATGTCCGAGGCGTAGATGCCATAAATTGGTACTAGAAGAGACTTGGTAGGATTTCGGTGTATGGTTTAGTGGAGTGATGTAGTATAGACCTCCGCGTTGTTCACCCGAGCCAATCATCCTCCTCGTAGCCAAGTCCTGTAAAATACAATCATTTGGAGAAAAAATGACATGGCAATTTAACGCTTTAGTTAATTTGCTGACTGACATAAGATTTAGATTAAAAGATGGAACATAAAGCACATTTTCTAATGTGATATCACGATTAAAATTAATTGTGCCCGTGGACTTGATAGGTGCGGTTGAACCAGTGGGTAAATTGACTGACGAAATTGACGGTGATGATGTGTGTGAAAGAGGTGTGAATCTGAAGAAATGTGGTCAGTGGCTCCGCTATCCATGATCCAAGACTTTGTAAAAACAGAATTAATAGAAGATTTATGACTTAACAGACCTGCAGCGTTTGCGAACGCTTCAGCTTTACCAGAATTGTTATTCATCATTGAAATGGCTTTTGCTAGCTGCTGAATTTGTTCAGTAGAAAATCCTGGCACCGGATATGCATTAAGATCATTGTTATCATGAGTCTCAGAAGAATCTGCCATGTTAACAGACGGATGCGGAGGCCGCGCTCCATTTTTGGAATTTCGCTGTTGCTGTGTGTTACGCCCACCGGGACTCCATGTCCCATTTTTAATACGGCACCTATCCTCAGTGTGGCCTCGTTTATCACAGTATGTGCAATGGAATTTTAAAGTCCGACATTCGTCTATAGTGTGGCCAGGTTTATTACAGTGGTCACAATGTTTACCTTTGGATGATTTCCAATTTGCCGACCGGTTTTGCACTGCTGCAGCGATGGAAAAGTTCTCGCTGCCAACATCCGAAATCATCTGCTGCTGGGTTTCTTCTGAAATAACTAAAGAGTAGGCCTGGCGAACATTAGGTAATGGATTCATGACAAGTATATTAGATCTAATTACCTTGTAAGAATCGTTGAGTCCCATGAGGAATTGCATCAATTTATCCTCATCCCTTTCGTCTTGATGTTCTTTTGCAGTTATGGGTCTGCGATACAACTCAAGTTCATCCCAAAGGGCCTTGATCTTGATGTAATATGAAGCTATGGACAATGTGCCTTGTGACATGGTTGCTATTGCCTTTTGAATCTGAAATATTGCAGGTGCATTTTTTTGCCCAAATTGATCATGTAAATCTTGCCATACCTGACGAGCAGTCTTTGCGTGGATTACTCCTGCTGCGATGTCTGGCTCGATCGAATGACTAAGCCATGAAAGGATCATTGAATTACATTGGTTCCATAACCCATAGTTCACCGGATCATTAACTTCTAAGGGCGTCGCCAGGCTGCCGTCGACAAATCCAAGTTTCTTTTTGGCTGTAAGGGCATGCATCATCGCCGTTTTCCATGATTGATAGTTCGTGCCATTCAATTTGGTTGAGATGAGCATGTGCCCGGGCTGGTCTGAATGATGAACATAATAGGGGTGCGATGGATCTGTTGCAGCAATTTCTTTGGGAACAGTTTTGGTAGATGATTCTGCCTCAGTTGACATGGTGTTATGCCACTGATTTTGTCTTACGGAAGGCTTTCAGAGCACTAGGGAACCAGGGAACTATGACTCTGATACCATATAAGAAAATAAACTGAGGAAGAAGTACTGGAGATAGTGGTATGAATAATTCTTATTGCTCAGTGACATATTAGCAAACTGTACATACAGATTTATACAAACGAAAGAAACTAAATCAACTCCATGTTTCAGGGCTGTTTTCTAGTGATCCACTTATTGTGGGATTCTATCCTTATCACACCATTATGTACATTAATGCATTCCTTAATAGTGATAACTAAATAATTTCATAAGAATAAGTATTTTTAAAACATAATAATTAAAATTAAAAAAGAAAGAAAAAATTGCCAATTTTTTTTAATGTATTCAACCTATATTTTACACTTGTCATCTTAAAATTGTGTATGATGATGATTTAATAAACATGGATCTTAAATTTTACCATATTAGCCAAATTATAAACATTTTTTTGATCGTAATGATAAATTTGAAGGCCTCCCAATTTTTTTTTAACCTTTTATCTTTTTTATAACATTCATAAAATTAATGTTTTCATTTTTCAAAACTACCAAAAGTTATATTGATAAGACAAGATATTTAAGGTTTAAAAAGTTCAATCGATACTAGACCGCCATAAAACTGGTTAAATATTGAATAAAATCGAAAATTTTAAAAATGATTAAAAAATTTGTCATTATTTATTAAAAAATTTAAAGTTTAATTAAAAAGAATAATATTAAATGAAATTAATTAATTTAATTTGTTTTATAAAAAATGACTAGTTTAAAAAATTGTTCAATTAATTAATAAACTAATAAGTTTTTAACAAAAAATTGTTAAACTAAATTAAACTGAAAAATTAAAAATAAAACCGAAACGTTGGTCAGTTCAAAGTTTTTATTGTTAAACTAGTCGAACCGTCTCAGTTTTTAAAACACTTCTTTCCCATTTAAATCCATATCATTCTAAATTATTAAAACAATTCTTGAATATTAAAATTTTGAAGAAAGAATTTTCCATCTAGTTTTTGTAAATTTATTTTAATTAAAAGACTGAAGCGGTCCAGATGGGTTGAAGTTCTCATATGATCGAATTCAAAGCCTTGCGAGTTCCATTGAGGACACATAACAAAAGCTTCATTAAAATTTTTAATTGCAAAAAGTATTATATAAGATGAGTCCAACATAACCATTAGAATCGATTATAATATCTAAAAGATAATCTTCTAAGTTCTCTCGGGGGATTACAAAGAAAATCTCAATAGGTACTATCAGGTTTAAATATGTCCTAATTTTTATTATGTATATTCCTACTGAGAAGGTTGATAAGAAATTATTCAAATTTGGTTAATTTAATTTAGTCCGATCTATTGTGTATGAGATGGTCAGATTTTAGGTTAAGTTCAACTTTGAAAGATCATCTTAAATAAAATGCTGTAAACTCTCTTTTTAGATAATATTCTTTTACCTTTATCTTTTAAAACAATATTATTTTAATCTTTAAATTTAAGAAATTTAACATTAAAACAATATTATTTTAAAAAATAAAATTAAAACAACATTCTTTTAAGTTAAACTAAACAAAATCGAATCACTCGACTTGAAATTAACCAAACTTCAATTCAGAATCAAACCACCTCTCATGAGGTTGGGTCAAATAGAACAAAGAATGAACCTAACAGAGTCGATCCTGTTAGAATTTACAACGGGCCAACGGGCCCTCACGAGAAGGAAAGTTAGACCACATATAAGTCTAAGTGAGGTTCCATCCTAAAACTAATTGGTGATAGGTGGAGTAGCCCACTAGACTTATATGTTAGTCTTCTTTCCTCTCTTTCTCTAACGTGGGACAAACTCTCACTTTATATTTCAACACACCCTCTCACGTGTGGGTCTAGCACGTGACATAATCTATCATTTCGAAGGGTTAACGACTAACATAAGAGCAACCTGCTCTGATACTATATTACAATTTACAAGAAGTCTACGGGCCCACTTGAGAAGAAAAGTTAGACCACATACAAGTCTAAGTGAGGTTCTATCTTAAAACTAATTGGTGATAGGTGGAGTAGCCTACTAGACTTATATGTTAGTTTTCTTTCCTCTCTTTTTTCAATGTGAGACAAACTCTCACTTTATATTTCAACAGATTCATTAATAATCCTACATATACTTAAATAATATGCATGATTAGAGCTACCTATGACTTAATGTCTTCAATTCAGTAAGATTTACCTACAAATCGTAAATTTGGTGGAAATCCTTGAAAGTTTGAAAAGAAAATTATTGGTAATTACCATATATCTACTCGATCTATACGTTACATTGAATTAGTTAAGAAACTTCGATGCTTTTGATCGATAAAGACAAGGTGATTACTTCAGGGTGGACCAATTGGTGGTGGAAGGTACTTTGGTGCCTATCTAGATATGACATTTAGGTTAACATTGATCGAGTCTCAGGCTGAACTTCAGACCTGACGTTTTTTAAAAAATTTGGGCTCAAACTCGAGCTGTCCAAGTTCGAATCCCAATGATAGTGATTGAACAGGGCTTGGACCCGGCCCCGCCTAGCCCATTATCTTCCCTCTACCTATCAAGAATCAAGATGGAGGATTTGAGTGAGGTAGGGTGCTTCAATCCTTTTAAGAAAATTTGGAGCATAATAACAACAATAACTAGTAACTTTTTTAATGTGATTGATAGAACGTGAAAAATATTAAATTTATTAATTGAATTTAAATTTTTAAATATACATATGATAGTTAGTTATTAGAATAACAAAAAGACAAAGACAAAGAAAGAGTAAAACAGAAGAAGAAAGAAGAGAGTGACAAGTCTACGTCTACTTGGCGTGTTCACTATAATATGCTTTGCGCCACTTGCATTTCTGTTGCTCTGTCTTTCCTTAAAGATTGCGACAAGACATGTTTTAGTCAATTAAGAATTCTGGTTAGACATTGAAAAACAACATATATGCTCCACAAACAAAATTTTGTCGAGTCCCTACCAAAACATTGCACCAATTCAGCATGATATGATTTTAGATAAGTCCTTTGAATCTTGCCATATTTGTTTCTAATAATTGGGATTGGAATTAGAAACGACTTAAATCAAGTCAGGTCTAATGATCTCAATCTATTCTAAAATTTGGTTGATCTTGAATCAAATAATTCAAATCAAAACTCAAACTTGTTTAAATTTTCTAAAATAATATTATTTTAAAAAAATTTAAAATGATGTTATTTTGATCATGATTTATTAAATTTTAAGACTAAAATAATGCCAGTTTAGAATATTGGAAGACACTAGCCACTGAAACAATAAGGTTAAGCCTCGACTTTACTCATGAAGTCTATGTTTAGTATAAAATTATATCAACTCAAATTTGGTCTATTAATTTCGAACAAAACGAATTCAAACCCGTTTGTCATTCTTAATTAGAATGAGAGTTTATATATTATAGAAAAGAAAGTATAGGTCTGTATATTTTATGTATTAATCATTTTATAGAATTTAAGTAATATTAGATTTCAAAAATCAAATAAAAAGATTTTGGCCTTATTTTGTTACAAGAAAGATGGAATCTCACTTAAATTTCACTGGTCATTCTCAAGTGTATGCAATTTTTGTTCATTGTTTTAAGTTCTTGTTTGGATCTTTATCTATAGCTTCCCTTGCATCAATAATCTTGTTTAGCTCAATTTAACCATTTTTATATGGAAGCTATACGATTGTTTTAGTGGATCATCACCTTCTCTTCATCCTAATTAAAATGTTCATTAATTCGATTTACAACTCCATTCAGAGTAGATTTCTTCAAACAATGCTACACATTATGAGGTATCGAGGAAACATGCGTCTTGTATATCCATAACTCGGGCTATACTATACTAGTGAGTTCACTTAGACTTTGGTTAATGTTTTTTTTTTTTTTTGACATTTTGGTTAATGTTAAATGCAATTTTTTGTGAGAGGTTTAGACTTTAATGTCATATGTTGAGAAGTTGCCATTATCTTTCTTAGCGCCTCTTCTATAATCTCTCATCTTTTATTCTTATGAGCAGCCGAGAACTATGTTTAGAAGCTATTTATGACAACGAAAAAAATCAAATCTTTGACAGGTGATGGATCATACACCTTTATTGTCCTCAATAAAGGTTAGAATTGAGGACAATCCTGACAACGTCAGGTAATTGCGCCCTCACACATCTTTATTGTCCTCAACAAAGGTTAGAATTGAGGACAATCCAGACAACGTCACGTGGTCTGTATTGTCCTCCATTAGCATCCTTCTAACCTTTATTCAGGACAATAAAGGTGTGAGCATTTTTTTCGTTTGAGATAGGAAAATTGCATATATTCTTCTTGCTAGCTTGGATTGTGAATCCGAGTCAAAGTCTGGATCAAAATTCCAAATTAAATAAAATCAAACTCGTCTCAAATTTGGATTAACTCAAGCTAAATTTGTTGATTTTGGGTCTGATCTAATCAAGTCGACTTCCAACCAATTTATCATTCTTACTTTGAATGTATATTAGATTAATTGTCAAGTATTTAATAATTAGATTAATTGCCAAGTATTTAATAATCCTTCAACTATATAATTATGATAAATTACTTGACGAACACATAATTTAAAATTAAGTGATGCACTATATTCAAGTGGATTCAAGAGGCAACTTATAAATTAACTTGTTAATTTGCTTCACTAATTAGAGTAGCTCTTATAAAAAGCAGAATAAAAAAATTATATTAGAATCATCTGACCCTTGACGTCAACGAAATAATCTTAATTTGTAGAAACTTGATGTTGATACTACAGGAAACGGGTTTTATTGTCTTAGATGCCCCACGATAGGTAGTCTTGTTTGAGAGGCACCATTTTCCGGTCAAATACATTTTCAAACCGGGTTCAGATGTACCTGTCATATTTATCCAGTAACTTTGTGCACTAGGCTTACAAAAAGTCCATGAAAAAAGTGATCGATCATGAGTATGTCACGAGGCGCACGACTTCAGTTAACCTGTATTATCCTTTGACGTCGTCTATACTGCCCTCAATTACCAACCTTCTAAAGGTGTGTGAGGGCGCATGCAACAACGTTTAGAGATGAAATTTATACTATTGTTGTGATCGTTTAGATGGTCAAAATATCTCTGAAGAAGCAAGAACCAAAATATTAAAAAATTATCCTTTTTTAACAAAGAAAATTTTGATAACATATAATAAGAAGAGTTTTCAGGCAAGCTAATACACAAAAATATATACAAAAATATGTTACTATAATTATTACATAAATATATATGTATACATAAATTTATAACATATATAACGTGTAACATACTCGATGATATGTTCATTATAAGTGAAATTTTTGGCTACTTAATCACAGAAAACGTAAATAAGGAAAACCAAAATGTTTTCCTTAAAGACTGCGATAAGTACAATGGTTGATGTGATAGAGATGGGACCCCATACTGGATGACAGTCCAATGTGGAAGCGAGTGAGGTACGGCACTGAGTGGAAAAGACTCAGATGATACGTCAGTCAAGGTTAATCAGTGTTGAAACGTGGCGTCTATACTAATAGCTTCTGCTAAGTGTTTTGGCCTGAAACGATGTTTCTTCTGACGTATAAATTAAAAGCACGTGGCAGACTTGGATGAAAGAGAGTAGGAGGAATATTGATCTTGACTGTCTACGACAGCCGAAGACAAAATACAGCGTCATCCGCAACGTAATCGAGACAAGAACGAGACAAGATATTCTGTTCAATTTTATAATTTTTTATTATATCTTATAAAATTTTAATCGTTTATTTATATAAAATTTGCGTTTACTTATACAGAATTCATGTAAGATCAGCATAAATAAATAGTTGAAATTTATTAAATATAATAAAATATCATAAAATTGAATAGAAGATTTGGATTCAAAACGTAATTGACATCGATGTTGATATTTTGTTGGACAGTTGTCAGTAACAAAATACAGCAAAACCATAAAAGCAGAACTAGCGGAGCGCTGGAATAGGAAAGGCCGCCGACGGTTGAAGTTGAGTCATGCGATTTACGAGGAAGCCTTTTTCATCGTCTTTCAACTTCTCAAAGTTAGAATAGTATATCAAAGCTCACACTCGATAGGGGCTCAAGGAAAATACGGGCTGTATTTTCCTGGAAACCAATCTGCCAAGTACTCCTTTTTGTTGAACTCTCAGCCTGCCAAGTGCCAACTTCATACTTCAGGTGTATTTTCCTGGAAAACCAATCTGCCAATTACTCCTTTTTGTTGAACTCTCAGCTTGCCAACTTCATACTTCAGGTTTTTAGGTAGTTATTTAATATAAGTCAAATCTGGCACATTTTTAGAGGAGTACAATTACATCAAAATAATAATAATTGGAATGAATTTTCAAATAATTATGATTCTATTTGGATTGATTTCTTAAACAAAATTTAATTAAATTGAATTTTCAATAAATTATAATTTAAGAAAAAAATTTAAAATTTAATTAAGAAAGCCTTTTAAACATATTTATCTCTCTTTCCTTAATAAATCAGAAAATATTTTCAACATATTTATCTCTCTCTCCGTGTCCCATTTTCTTTTCTGTGGGACCTACACTATAATGGACCAGTAGCTAATGTCTTAATTTCACGATTTTAATTATGTTTTTGTAAATAATTTATAAAAAATATACATTGTACGAATTATTAAATATTTGACAATTTATCTAATACACATGTGAAATAAAAATTAATAAATTAGTTTAAAGCCGACTACACTAAGTCAAAGTCAAAATTAACAAATTTATCTTGAATTGATTAAAATTTGAGAACTTCTGTATTAGACAATGTTTGGTAAGTCGGTTATTAATAGAATAGAATGAAATACAATATTATTCTATCGTTTGGGAGAATGACTTATAATATAATTAATTATAATATAATACAAGGGGAAGGTTTCACTTTATATCCAATTCATCGTAAACAATAAAAATGAGTTACTTCCAATTTAAGGGTTTAAGATATAATGTAAAATGATAAATATGTACTATTTAATATATCCTCAATACTTTTTTATAATACAAATTATACCCTCAACCCTAATAATAAGCAACAAAGACAATATGTTTTGTTCTATCAATGGTAGAATTGTCATTTATTATTATTATTATTATTATTATTATTATTATTATTATTATTATTATTATTATACATACGGTCCATTTCATTTCATCTATCTTTTAAATGATATGTCACTATATTATATTATGAATTATTTCATCCCTTCTAAACAATAATTTTCTAATATTACATTTATTTACATTTCATTTCATTATAAATCATTTCATTTCATTATATTCCATTCTATTATATTAAAAACTTTACATCCAACCAAACATAATCTTAGTAAAATCTCACAGATAATGGATTCTTCTTCTTCTAAATTGTTAAATAAATTTGTAGTGTTTTAAAAACTGAACCGAACTAGCCAGTCCAACCGAAATAAATATAAACCATTGTAATTTCAGCCTGGTTTGTATTATATGACCCTTATGATAAAAACCGGCCGATTTTGCTAAAGAACCGGTTTGTTTTCTTTATAACCGGTTGAAATAAAGACCAATCCTCCTTTTTAAACAAGTGGAACCGACCATCTTTTAAGCATGTGCGTCCGTCAGAAATTTCTCCCTAGTCTCTTCTTCCAAACATGTGGGACTTAACTATGTCCAAATTTCTTTCTCTTCTCTTCTTCAAGAACACGTGGGACCTACCAGACAAAGGAACTCACGTCGAAATTTTCACCAACTTGTTTTCGAGTTTTAATAAAATACATTATTGTCGTAAGAAAGTTGAGATTTCATAGGTATATTTCATTAATTTTTTGAATTTTTAATCTTTTTTTTTAATTTTTACACATTCTAATTAATAAATTATATTTTAAAATTTTGTATTCTTTTTATCTCTTTACATTTTAATTTAAAATTTTGTTTTAAATTATTATTGTTAAAAAATAATTTGCTATTTTTATCCTTAAAAATATTAAATTTATTTAACTTTACTAATAAATTATATCTGTAAAAATTTAGCTTTTTATTTATATCCTTATATTTTAATAACAATTTTTAAAATTATTATTATTAAAATTTATTATTTTTTTGTCATGAATTTGTTTATTAAATTGAATTATTAATTAGTATATATACATAATTTTACTTAAGATAATTTAAGAATGCATTAAAATAAAGCAAAATAATTTAAGAATGTATTAAAATAATATTTAGACTATAAAGTATGTTTAAAGGACATTGAATAAAAATAAAAATAAAGTTAAATTCTTTTATATTGACTTTCTTTAAACATATTTAAACTTTTATGAATATTTAAATAAATAACAATATAAAATACAAATATTATTTTTATTATTATTTAAAATTTTATGTTAAATTTAATCTTAATAATAAATCTAATAATTTAGACTAAGATAAAATTGACATTCCTTATTCTTATAATTTTTACTTCTTGTTTATTATATATAAGTTTTATAGTAATTTAATACCAATTAAAGCTTTAAATTTGAAGTCTTTTCATTTGACCGGTTTAATGTTCTGTTTATTTTTTAAAACATTGCAAAGATTTTCAACAACAAGACGGTAGAAAAGTAAGAAAAAGAAGGAGAATAAAAGAGAGCGCACTTGTGCAGAAGAGAAAGTAGCATCAATCCAACCAATGAGAGGATGGTGGTTTCTGACGTTTGTGTCAGATATTCCACACTTTCCAACCGACCTTTCATTCTCTCTCTGGCCCTCTAGGTTGAGTAGATATTGTTTTTTTCTATGATTAAGTAGCCAAAAATTCCACATAATGAACATATGATTGAGTATGTTATAAGATACAAATTTACGTATACATATATATTTATGCAATAATTATAGTACGTAACATATTTTTGTGTAAGTTTTACTACTGAGAATAAAGCCAAAAATTCCACATATAATGAACATATGATTGAGTATGTTATACGTTATAAATTTATGTATACATATATATATTTATGCAATAATTATATTACGTAACCTATTTTTGTGTAAGTTTTACTACTGAGAATAAAGTGTTTTATCTTGATTGAAAACTCTTCTGTCTATATGTTATCAGAATTTTCTTTGTAAAAAAAGATAATTTTTTAATTTTTCGATTCTTGCTTCTTGAAAGATATTTGGGGTCATCTAATTAGTGTTTGGTATATACCATACTCTTTTATTCATCAAAACAATTACAAATAAAACCTTAATATTTTGGAATGTTTAAATTAAAATTTATTATTTTAAAAATGTTTAAATTGAACCGTATATTAATAAAAGAAGTAATGACGAGATGACATCTTTTGTATTTTAATATTATTATGGGGATTATTGAGACCTATTTATCTAAAATTATTAAATTATTTTTACTAAGTTAAATATAAATTGTAATTTAATACTAAATTAATTAATTAACTTGACTAAATTTCTGATTTATGAGATTTCTTTTGAATTATAGAGGTACCGCCGCCGCCACCCTTGCTCCTAGCCTCCTGCCTTTAATGAAGTGTGGATCCTCCGCCGCTACAATTCATAATATTTGCCAATTATCGTTAATTGTTTCTTCACCACAAGAAAGTTTCAGGAAAGAAGCCTTCATGTCGATCCATAATGGTTTGTTCAACCTTAATCAATTTTCCGTACTCCATTGCCGCAAATGAACCTAACTAAATTTCCGGTTTCTGGGATTGTTACAAATGAGTTTTTTGTTTTGGTAAGTCCACGAAAGTGTCTTAGGATATCATAAAATCCTCCAAGTTACACACAAAATTAGAGTACTTATGATTCCAAACCAATACAAGTTCAAAACCATCTACCAAATCAGCCTCACAACCATCCAACACCATATTAAATTCATACCTAAACTTAAGATCACCATGACATTCAAAGCAGTTGCTGTAATCTGCGAAACTCCACACTAATCAAAGTTGTACCAAGAGTGTGTACTGTGTAGTGATCAACCCACCCCTTGGAAACATGCATCTTTCTACGGTCCTGCAATGTAGTGTTTTACCATCCCTAATAGTAGAAACTTAGGTGCCCGCATGGATAGTCCAGTTGGTCATTGGAAAAGAATGTGAGTCCAAGAAACTTAGGCATTAAGCCAAGTAGGGTCTTCAATTTTTAACTTATCCTAAAGTTTGTGTAATTAAAACACATTATTATAGATAGTCTCATCAAGTTATTTTTACATGCGTTAAAGTCATCTATAAAATTAAAATTGATTATCATTATAGATATATATAATAACAGCTTTTTACAAAATGTCCTACCTCTGTAGAATTATCGTCAAAATTATGTTAGAATACGAGGATTCCTACCATTCAAAGGTGTTAGGTATTCTACGAATATATCTTCTACTTCATCTAACCTCTGAGTATGTTCGAGTATTTTTATTAATAATAATGTACCAAAAAAGTTTCTCTTTAAGAAAATTGCATATTTTTTTCACCCTATAAACCATATTTAAATTCATGAAAAACATAAAAAAAATTATTTATAGACATAGAATTTGATCAAATTGACATTAAAAAAAAAAAGAGTTCCTTCCACCTAAAAAATTTTAAGAGCATGTCTGACTTGATAGGAAATTAAAGAAATAATTAAATCAGTCAGTTAAAAGCCTAGAAGGTCCCATCGTGTCGACATATGGTCGTCAACCAGATGGAGATGGGGCTCAATGTTGGCGTGACAGTTTAATGTGGAAGACACTACGGGACCACTTTTAGGCTCACGTGGCAAATAATTAGATGATACATTTGTTAATTTTGAGTATTATTAATCGACCATTTCATCGCAATAATTTAAATTATTATATGAGGTCAACTTAATTGATTTTATATATTCTCTTACACATTCTCTCAAATAAAAGCTCTTTAGGCTTGAAACTTGCACATGCCTATTTTATCTCTTGCTTAATTTAATTAGAATAAGTGGGTGGTAAGATTCGAACTCATGACCATTTTGATCATAGAAGCTCTGATATCATATTAAGCGACCATTTCACCACAAAAGTTTAAACTGTTGTGTGAAGCCAACTTAATTTATTTTATATATTCTTTAAAAAGTATGCTATAGTTGAGTAGGTTTAAACTAATATATTATTTTTATTTCACAAATGTATTAGATAAATTGTCAAATATTTAATAATTTGTAAATTTTTGATAAATTATTTACAACACTTAATTTAAAAACTAAACGATGCATTTGAATCAAATAGATTCAGGCCATGAAATAAGAAATTAGCTATTGGTTAACCATTTAAGTCCAACATATATAATCCTGCTTTATTTAAAAATAATCTCTCTATTAATTAAAAATAAGATTTCTTATTATTAAATTTCTACAAACTTCGCGTATAGAAATATTTATACCCCATATTATTATTGTTGTTATTAATAATATTGGAAGAGTTGAACCCACTAAGTACACGTGGATTAGGACTCTTAACAATATTTAACTGTCAGCGACAATTAGAGACAAAATACAGCATTTTGTATTTTATTGGACAACGGATAGCAACAAAATAACGAAGTTTCGTAGAATAAGTTCTGAAATCTGCAACTCCATAACTATAAAACTGAAGCAGGAAACAAATTTAACCACCCAAGCTAGTCAAAGTTGTAACAATTGTAGCAAGTGTGTGTAGTGATCAACCCCACCTCTAGGAAACATGCCAGAAACAGGCTTCTTTCTTCGGTCCTGCAATGTTAATATAGTGATTGTAAGCACAAGCAACCAGTCTGTGTTCAGACAGATTGCTCCAAATCATTCTTTCCATGCCATTGTTTCCTTCATTCTCCCTATGCTTTTTAACTTTGTTGAACTCAAGTATCAGGGAAATGATTCTGATTCTGCATTTGAAAAACACCCCATGACAATTCTGTTCGCTACTGGTTGTTTGCTGGTTTATTGCCTGGGATATGCCATCGAATTGGCGAAA